>JASANE010002553.1:0-20372 GCA_030248225.1 Trileptium ribeirensis | reverse complement strand
CTTACAATATGTTGTTCAGCAATACGTAACTGAACGAAGTACATATACGTATTGCTCGTGGGGGGGGGGGGTCTGTAGCGCTTATGACTGCTCTATATTTAAATATTTTGGCAGACAGGGCCGTCTCAAGCTCATTGTGGCCTGTGGGCTGATGGTTTGATGTGGCCTGTTTGCCGAAAACGTTTCAGATACTGGTATGTTCCACTAGCTCACATTCACTAATGTAAAATGGTTGCCTGCTAGTGCCATGCACTTACGAAACTGTGACATTTTAAGGATTTATGGCCTGGAGTTACAGTTTCATAGCAATTCTCGGGTGGTCGCTATTGATGAATGGCCTGACTAGAGAGAAACGTCAAGCCTTTGTTAGAAAAATTGGCATTAAAACTTATGCAGTCGCCCAAAAATGGCCTGTCCCCAAAGGTGGCCTGTGGGCTATAGCCCAGTTAGCCCTACCCTAGAGCCGGGCCTGTTGGCAGAATTACCATATGTTCTTCATATTCGCATATAACTCTTTTGAAAGTGTGTATACATGGAACGTCAATTCCATTGAAAGTCTATATACTAATCTCTTGTTTTCTTGTTCAACATCATCTATAGAACAAAGTTCAATATATCGTAAAGATATATCGTAAACATAAATACAATTGCTCACATTGACCAATGTCCGTAGTCTCATCTACAATAATTGAGTAAAAATTTCCTGCTTTGCTAAATCTGTGATAGTTTTAGAGACAATATCGCAGCAGATAGCTATTATTTCGTTCTGAATTGCGCACGAAAATTTCCGTCTCCATGCACTAAGGCTCGTCTGGATCTAACTGACTATCATCTTGATGACCCCTGTAGCTAATTCCCATTCGACCGCAGAGAATTGTGGTCGTAATGATTGGTTTTATGCGCGCTCTGTTTTTTTCTCACATGTTTCCGCCCTATTCGTATCTAAGAGCTTGCGTACATCTAAACCATGCTTTAGTGACTGCCGCAAAATATCAGCTTGTTGTTGAGCATCCTGGTGATACGAATGTTTCATGTGTTCATCCAGGTACCCGTCTCGGCCTGAAAGATAGCTACATTTGCGCAGTGGCGAGTTCACAAGCTGTCCCAGTAACGTCACTTTGCCTCGATCGTTGTTTATATATTTTGTTAAAACAAGGAGCAAGGGAAACACACATTAATGCCTTCAATTTAGGTGTATACTTAACTTCGCTATCCGCCACTTTTACCGCACACGCGCCGTAATGACGAGTGTGTATGATACAGTTTTGAAGAAAAGTTCTTGTTCAAAACTGTATCATACACTCTTGGCCACACCTGGCAAAATTTTGGAATCCGAAAAATATAGGAAATATAGGGTTAGGGCCAAAATATATTAGTGCATAGGAGGTAATGCAATAATATTGGATTTATAGGAAATATAGGAAGATAGCACTTGACGAATAATTCTTGCGTCTTGAAGGGTGCAGAGAACTACTTCTCGTCGAAAGCTCTAAAATTTTACTTTGTTATAATTTTGATGCCAAAATTTACTTGTTCTGATGACTCCTGGTGGGGGGTCTGTAGACCCCTAGATCCGTCCTTGGCCTATCCGCGAGAAGTAAAGCGAAAACAAAGTGACTGACAGGACTAAAAAATTTTGAATATATCTAATTGTATACATGAGGAAACATTAAAATGTTTGTGCTACATGCTAAAAGTGTACGACGGTCAAGAATTAATGTTGAGTCTGTCTGAAATGGGGTAGTAAAGCCGAGCTTTTATGGACGAACATGAAAAAAGTACGGATGGGAGGTCTCGTTAAATTGATTTTGAATGATGGGCCACTCCAGTTTGGGGCAGCGGCGCATCTGGCCACATAAGACATAGACACAAGACAGAAAACTTTGAGCCGACGATAAAAAACCCGATGTGTAACGATAGACTTGACAATAAATTACAAGGGATTCTGCAAAGGGAATATATAAAAAGTGCATGACAGTGCCTAAGTAAAATCGCGAAAAGTATTTGCGTCGACCGGGAATCAGTCCGGCCGCCCGCGTGGCAGGCGAGCATTCTACCACTGAACCATCCACGCTTACGCAGACGTCCCCCAGATAGGGTATATCTTCCCAAAAACATCTCGCACCCACGCCCCCCAAATTTCCGCATCCTCCAGTCTTCAGAAAAAATTTGCGCCGCTCCATCTTGGATTTTTATGCCGTTATTGATTCACTATTTTTATGCCGTTATCGATTCACTACGCTTAAGGATAAATCTTTATAGTGAAACAGATGCAGAGTACGCGTAAAAGTGTTGATATAGTTTATCTGCAATAGAGGTTTCAAATTCAGGTCCCGACTTCCAACTTCACACCAAGGAGAAAACTTATTTCGTATTGTAACGGTTGGAACTTTATACCTGGTATTCGGTAGTGGGTTCCAAATTTCCACTCTTTCCAGCGTCATCCAAGCTCCTGCGAGCGGCGTAAACGCCAATTTAACTGCTGAATCGACTGCCTAGACTAGGTATAGCATAGTTATCGCCGGTGTTACGAGCAACTGAAATTACGACCTAACACGATACTTGATTTAGGCCATTATTGAACGCATTTATAAATTCGCAAGAACTTAAACATCAATTCGACCTGGCCCGATACGATCGGCGTGCATAAACCTGAAATGACCTGACCTAGCCTGACCCGCACTCTAACCGACCCGATTTCCATGTTTATTGCTAATAACTCATGTGTTATAGATGACAACATTATAACCGTTGGGTTTACTCTAGTTAATAGCAAATATTACTGGTTTAACTGCTTCTCTGTAACTTTTGCGAGAGAAAAACAACTGCTGCACTGAAAATGTACATTTTTTGAGGGGTTGAACGAAGTAGAATAGTATATAAACTGGATCCAAATTGCCTTTCCAGAACTCCTGCAGTTTTGCGAACTTTAGTGAAATTCATTCACCCCGACTTTCTGAGAATTTATCCCATGTTCGTACAATTTGTGTCTGTTAGATATTCTGTCCGCTTCAATTTATTAAGTTTTACTTCAGAGCATATGAGGGCGACAGGGACCGAATTAGGCCTCACAGGAGAGGTCAGCCAGTCGGCAAAGGGAGGTTCCTAGGCTCTTGGGTGCCTCTTCAAAAGATCCACGAAAGATTTTAGTGGACTAGCAGAGATTGGAACCGAGGTTTCCAGCTTGCACCAATAGCACGGTACCACTACACCGCAGACAGGCCTCGATCAACTCGAGTTGAAGCTACGCTATTTACCTAGCGTGGTGAGATGTTACATTACACCCCTGCGGAGTTGCGGAGCAAGCACGGGCTGAACTCGAGCTGTGTTAAGAAACTCCGTGCCACGATCACGTCGCGTTCACCAAATGGCAAAACCACGAGAGATCGTACATTGGAACAGCTAGGAGTCGAATGCGGACTTCTAGCTTGCAACACTAGCGCGTTAGAGCGGCACCACAGGCCCCGATCAACTTGCGTTGATACTACACTACTTGTAGCATAGTGAGATGTTACACACCGCCTACCCAAGGATTCAAGCTAAACGTGCATGGTTCAGGCCCCACCACCCCCTCCGTCCACAGAAAATAAACGCAGATTTAGTTCATTTTTGCCACATATTTTGCAACTGTTGTGAATTTTCTCAAAATTTCCACGTGCCTTGGGTACGCGTGGGCGTGTACCAGAGGCGTCCTTGCGTGCGGGGCTACACTGTGGGCCATGCGCATGCCCCGCAGTTTGGTATTGGTGCTCCTACTTTACAACTGCAACAAAATTTTTTTTTCAACGTGCTATCATCAGATCACATGTTGAATTGAACCCTACAATGTGTCGTTGCCCTCCAGTTGAAATTTCCTAGCGACACTCATGGGATGCAGTGAGTGAATACGCTTGAGAAGGTGGTTCATCATTAGAGAGTAATCCTAATATGGGTGCCTACAATCCATGTTTGTTTTATTTGCTCCTGTCATCCAGACGTGTTTTATCATAGCTGGCAGGATTCAAAATCGTTGCCGGGTGATTGCCAGCTATTGCCCAACACTACTTGTATTTGCAAATCTGTTGTTATGAAATGTATGGCAGGATAACAATAGAATAATTTTATTGAATGACAGAGTAAATTCTAGGACAAGGGGAGCTTTGTAGTGGGTTGGGCCATCTCTAGGGAGTGGTAGGGAGTGCGTGCTGGGGCTTCTTTTTTTCGAGAGGCGGGGGGGTTGGCAGCGTTTTTTCTTGCAGCTGTGTTTGATATTGTGGAGGCAGGTTCGCGTGTTTTTGAAATTCGAGTGCTGAAAGCAAGTTTTTGTATTGGAAAATATTGCAAAATTTGGGGGGCCGCTGCTATCAGCGAATATCGGCACTCTTGCTACCTATCCTCTCTCCGCTCCGGTGTGCGATGTCGCCGCATGAGATGTTATCGGGCGGATGTTGTTCTGAGATCTCAGAAAGAAGCAGTCATTGTCTGCTCCTGTCATCCAGAGTGTTTTATCATAGCTGGCAAGGATCGCTTTGCTGGGTGGTGATTGCCAGCTATTGCCCAATGATCTTGTTTTGTATTGTTGTTATGAGTATGGCAGGAGAGCGAGCGAGGATATTGAATGACAGAGTAAATTCTAGGACAATAATAAGCAGGGACGCAGCACCCTATTCGTAGTGGGTCGGGCCATCTCAAAATAGGGAGTGGTAAGGGAAAGTAGCGATGACCATAAGGGGCAAATTCTATTTTTTCCGAGAGGTGGGGGGGGGGGGGGGGTTGGCAGCGTTTTTCATTGCAGCTGTGTTTCGATATTGTGGTGGAGGCAGGTTCGCGTGTTTTTGAAATTCAGAGTGCTGAAAAAGCAAAAGTTTTTTGGAACTTGGAAACATCTTGCAAAAACATTTGGGGTGCCGCTATCAGCGAATAATCGGCACTCTTGCTACCCTATCCTCTCTTCTCCGCTCCGGTGTGCGATGTCGCCACGCACTGAGATGTTATCCGGGCGGATGCTGTTCTGAGATCCTCAGTAACAGAAGCAGAAATTAAGCTGTTTTTGAAGATTAGAAAATATTATACAGTCAGAAAACAATAATCTAAACAGTGCAAACCACAATGATGAAAGTTTAAGTTAACATAACGTTGTTGTTGATATAACCTATATTCGAATGTCTGCGTAAGCGTCGATGGTTCAGTGGTAGAATGCTCGCCTGCCACGCGGGCGGCCCGGGTTCGATTCCCGGTCGACGCAAATACTTTTCGCGATTTTACTTAGGCACTGTCATGCACTTTTTATATATTCCCTTTTGCAGAATCCCTTGTAATTTATTGTCAAGTCTATCGTTACACATCGGGTTTTTTATCGTCGGCTCAAAGTTTTCTGTCTTGTGTCTATGTCTTATGTGGCAAATCACGCTGCCCCAAACTGGAGTGGCCCATCATTCAAAATCAATTTAACGAGACCTCCCATGAGTTGTTTTCATGTTCGTCCATAAAAGCTCGGCTTTACTCCCCATTTCAGACAACTCAACGTAATTCTTGAGCATCGTACGCTTCTAGCATGTAGCACAAACATTTTAATGTTTCCTCATGTCTGCAATTAGATATATTCAAAATTTCTTAGTCCTGTCAGTCATTGTTTCCGCTTTACTTCTCGCGGATAGGCCAAGGACGGATCTAGGGGTCTGCAGACCCCCACCGGGACTCATCAGAACAAGAAAATTTTGACATCAAAATTATAACAAAATAAAATTTTAGAGCTTTCGACGAGAAGTAGTTCTCTGCAACCTTCAAGACGCAAGAATTATCCGTCAAGACGCAAGTACTTTGCTATCTTCCTATATTTCCTGTAAATCCAATATTATTGCATTACCTCCTATGCACTAATATATTTTGGCCCTAACCCCTATATTTCCTATGTTTTTCAGATTCCAAAATTTTTCCAGGTGTGGCCAACAGTGTATGATAGAGTTTTGAACAAGAACTTTTCTTCAAAAGTGTATCATACACATTTGTCTTAACGGCGCTTGTGCGGTAAAAGTGCCGGATAGCGAAGTTAAGTATACACCTAAATTGAAGGCATTAATGTGTGTTCCTTGCTCCTTGTTTTCCCAGAATCTGTAAAAAACGATCGAGGCAAAGTGACATTACTGGGACAGCTTGTGAACATGCCACTGCGCAAATGTAGCTATCTTTCAGGCCGAGACGGGTACCTGGATGAACACATGAAGCGTTGGTATCACCAGGATGCACAACAACAAGCTGATATTTTGCGGCAGTCGCTAAAGCATGGTTTAGATGTACGCAAGCTCTTAGATACGAATAGGGCAAAGCATGTAGAAAAACAGAGAGCGCGCATAAAACCAATCATAAAGACCACAATTCTCTGCGGTCGAATGGGAATTAGCTACAGGGGTCATCAAGATGATAGTCAGTTAGATCCAGACGAGCCTTAGTGCATGGAGACGGAAATTTTCGGGTTGAAAAACTCAAGACCAGTGTTTTTTTCGACAATTCAGAACGAAATAATAGCTATCTGCTGCGATATTGTCTCTAAAACTATCACAGATTCAGCAAAGCAGCGAATTTTTACTCAATTATTGTGGATGAGACTACGGACATTGCTCAATGTGAGCAATTGTGTTTATGTTTACGATATATCTTTACGATATATTGAACTTAGTTCTATACATGATGTAAAACAAGAACAGAGATTCCATATATAGACTTTCAATGGAATTGACGTTCCATGTATACACACTTTCAAAAGAGTTATATGCGAATATGAAGAACATATGGTTATTCTGCCAACAGGCCCGGCTCTAGGGTAGGGCTAACTGGGCTATAGCCCACAGGCCACCTTTGGGGACAGGCCATTTTTGGGCGACTGCATAAGTTTTAATGCCAATTTTCTAACAAAGGCTTAAATTTTTATCTAAGTCAGGCCATTCATGGATAGCGACCACCCAAGAATTGCTATGAAACTGTAACTCCAGGCCATAAATCCTTTAAAATGTCAGTTTCGTAAGTGCATGGCACTAGCAGGCAACCATTTTACATTAGTGAATGTGAGCTAGTGGAACATACCAGTATCTGAAACGTTTTCGGCAAACAGGCCACATCAAACCATCAGCCCACAGGCCACAATGAGCTTGAGACGGCCCTGTCTGCCAAAATATTTAAATATAGAGCAGTCATAAGCGCTACAGACCCCCCCACGAGAATTTTCTAGATCCGCCCCTGGGATAGGCACCAAGAGTTGGAATATTAGCACGATAAAACGCCATCGAATCATACTTCTACTTTTGCTTTTCAGCTATTTTCGATTTACTCCACCGCCTAAAACAGTACAAAATTCCGATGTACCAGTCGTGGTTTTTAGATTCGCGGTTATATTGCTTAGACCCAGGGGCGTCAGTAGAAAACTTCAATTGGGAGTAGCCACCTACGCATATTAGGGGTACACTAAACATGTGATCTGATGATAGCATGTTGAACAAAATTAGTTGCAGTTATAAACTGAGGGCACCAATACAAAGTTGAGTTCTGGGCCCGGCCTCCCAGTGCCGACGCCCATGCATAGACCATGTGTTAAATGTGGTCGTTCGAGAATTAGTTGTTCCTAAAGCTCACAAAATCAAGTGTTTTAAAGGACATAACAGGGCAAATCGTCTGGCATTGTTATATTGATCGATGCAATATGATGTCGAATTATGAAAAAGCACCTTTAATAGGCAAGTATTAACGGAAAAGCAAAAAAATTGCGCAGCAGTGAGCCCAGGATAAGCTTAACCATTCATGTCTGAATTGATTTCTATGTCATGCAATGTTTGACAAACTCAAGCCTGAGCCAAGGATCCAACCCTGATTATATAAGTTAGAGTTACGTACGCAAACCACTGCGCTCCTATGAGTTCGATTATTGCTTAAAAGGTAACTCACAACGCGCATGCCAATATACGCCATAATGGTAACGCAGTCCAGCGCTTGACAATGCGCGCTGGCTTTATTTGGCCAAAGGGTATGAAAAGGTGAAGTGGAAGCATTTTGATGGCCACCCGACGGGGAATCTAAATATGATCCAATACGGAAATGAAATTGATATGACACAGTTTTGAGTCTTTTCAGTTAAGCCCCCGCCCGAAATTGGTCAATTTTGACGATGCAGCGGTAATTTTAGCACCATTTGACTTAGCTCAATGAGGTTCAGAAATTAACCATTTCATTCATTTTTATGGCATTTTTTCAATTTTTTGCATTCTTAGTGCATTCCTATATATGCCCAAAATACTCGAAAAATTTTTCTTGATAAATACATAATGTTATATGTAGTTTAATTGCAGAATGTCTATTCAGCTTAGACAAGCTAACACCAAAGAATGATGTTGCGCTAATATGATTATCAGGGCACTGTAATATAGAGGGAAATGAACGGGCGGCTGAGCTGGACGGTGGGTATCATATCTACGTTTCAGAGGGACAGAGCCAGCTTTGCCAATGGCACGGAGAGAGGTTATCATCATGCCTATAGCGTGGTTACATATGAAATTTATTACGAGGTGGAGACAGGAGACTGCTTGTAGACAAACTAAGGCCATCATCAGCGCACCAGATCACAAACGTGTGAACTTTCTCATGGGTCTGAAAAAAGAAACTCAGGCAATGTATTCAAGTTATTACGGGTCATAGTTGGTTAAACTCGCAGTTACACAAGATTAAACTAAAGGACAGCAAACATTGTGAATGTTGTGGTGCAGAGGAAACCAGAGATCACTGTGTGACTGTTCTCTCCTTACAGAAAGTAGTAAACTTTTGTTATATAGGTGATACAAGGTTAAGATTAAGGGACCTTCAACACAACGATATGAAGCTTCTTGTAAGATACATATGGAAGACTGTAAGGCTCATGTACAAGACACACTAGCCTAAGCTTTAGGATGTAGGATATATACTGTAGGGAACTATGATGATATAAATTACAGAATTTATATGTCTTAACGGACTGATGCAATGGACAAGTTGATTTTTTTCCGCATGTTACTTCTGTTCCATATTGTTCATCTATTTATCTAAGGTATGGTTCGGATAATTTCGTCTCAGGATATACAGAAGGTCTTGTATTAATTATGGACAAGGTCTTCCAGATTATCGTCTGTAACTCAACCAGCGAAACGCTCCTGGTATCCAGATATTTATTAAGCACATTTTTCACAATAGCTACAAGACGCTTATAGAATCCTCCCATCCATGGAGCGAATTCTTTGAAATGTACTTACATTAAATTCTATTCGCTGCCCAGTATTGTTGCATAGCGAGGATATTACTCTATATATAGTTAAAGAACTTAGTAGCCGGGACAAATTGTTTCGCATTATCTCAAACAACTAACTATGGTTTTCCATATATATATAGGTATATATAAATAAAGAATAATGTTCGGAAGCACATCACACATTGCTGAGTCGATAAATGCGCTACCACTTCGAGAGGAATAGCACACCACTGCACAGGTGAAGAGACAAATCCATACGTTTGGTCGCTCATTATTGTCACGATTGCGCCCTATGTACAGTGGACCGAGATAATACCAACCGTTTCGAATGGACGTTGCCTCTTTACTCTGAATTAGCTGAATGGACGTTGCCTCTTTACTAGGAAAAGCACCGCCGTGTCTTTCTGCATTCGTGGCTGCTACGCAAGACACGTTTCACTTGGGATCTTGCATGAATATGGGTAACGAAGTTGTGTAAAGGTGTGGGCTACTCCAGCTTTCAAGACTCGCTCATGGCAATCTATGATTACTAACCGTGTATATGTAGTGTTTTCCTTTTGGTGGAAGCACTGGGTATTTAGCTTCGTATGAAAAATTAATAAAATGAACTCTACTTCCACAACGCAGACGCCGTTCTTTGTCTACAAATAAATTCATTCGTTTGATGATTGTCTTTGTGTGTGGTTGGTTTTTTCAGTATAATATTTCTCCAAAACGCGTGTCTCTGTATATGTTTATTCCACCACTGCCCTGCACCCGCACTGTCGTTAGTTCACCGGACCGCAACTTCTTCTTTTGAGCATTGTCGGAAAATCGTAGGACCCAACTAGTAATGCGCAAAAGAGGGCGTGAGGGATGAAATTGTTTGACGTTAATTAACGAATCTTTTCTCGAGATAGTTGTAAGTATTTGCTGACACGTAAATCTGTCATCATAGTTTCCCTCATTTATATTGTTCGGGTACAATTTGCTTGTGTCGATATTTGCCGGCCGCCTACTTACATCTTAGAGCAACAGCTGCGGACCATTCCACCACAAGTTGACATTAATAAGTGTTTCCTGGGAAAAGCCGCGAGATGACAAATCCGTTGGATTTGATTTTGACGGAACGTATCTTATTTCGCTTTCTGACGTAAATAGCTATTTGGTTTGTATCATACGATTTTGTTACAAACGTTATCTTAATATTGTTACTTTGAAGCCAATGTAACAAACATTGGGAATCTGACCAGCAATATTTTTTACTACCTTGATTCGGAGTTCTTTAGCGGCATATGACAGCATCCGTGATCCGATCACGCTGCCATGAGTTCCAGCCGCGGGATAGATTGCCAATTTACCGGTGCTATTTGATACAAAGGGATCGCGCTACATAGCGAAAATTCCTTTTTAAACCTACTTGAAAAGTATTTTCGATATCGCTAACAATAGCAACTGCGTTCAATCGCAAACGTAATGGCAATCTTCAAGTAATACCGGTCAGAGGGCGAGGCAGTCGTTAAGACTTGCATCGCACTTTCTTTTGTTGGCAGATTCATCGTAGACAGTACGAACTTTAGTTGTCCTCTTATCATTTGTAACCACGCATGATGTGGCATGTAATGTACGGGGCCGCCAGGAACAATTTCCGTATCAACCTATTCAATAATACCATGTTGCTCCTGTCCTTTAATGATGTTACTATACGCCGCAAATCTTTCCGGAGTCAATCGATTGATCAATTATTTGAGGTGACCAGCAAGAGCCCGATTTCAAGGAGGCATTGAAGCAACCTGCTTTTTCCTCTTTTTGTTTTTCGATTAAGGCTCTGGTTCATGGGTTTGAGCTATAGCTATAGCACTTACGTGGTTCCTCGACCCAAAATTCGAAAATTTGTTATGACGTCCTAGGCGGCTGCAAAGTTTTACATGGAGGTTTTCGGCATGGCAAACTCATTGCTGGTGTTTATTTTGCCTTGCGGTCCATGGGTCTATGGATACGGGTTTATGGCGCCGCAATGGTTCATCGACCCAAAATTACTAATTTTACTGTTACGTCCTGGGAGGTTGATAGCTTGCACTTGCGGGTTTTGGGGCATGTTCCGTATTGTGTGATATCGACGTATGCTATCGAGAGCTTGGCTGTGCACGCAAAACGCGTAGGAGTACCTATGGTTTACTTCGTTTTGCAATCTCGATAGAGTTACTACTTATAATCATGATCTTTCTTTTCTTGTGATATTGCTATGTTATCAAAATATTCACCCCAATTGTTGACATAGTCGTATTATGAGTACTGATGGGAAACGATAATCTTGATATTATTTCGTGTCAGGATATTATCGTGACATCGGGACAATGCCCGGATATTCTGATATTGCATTCGGTGAGCGGTTGCAAAATTTTACTGGTAGTGAAGCCATAAACCCTTGGTTCGAGGATGCCTGGAAAAATAGCTTACGGATACTTTTTATTGCCTTTGGAGAGGAGGTTTTGCCGTTGGATCCTATGTGGGTTTATTCGGCCATTTTTCCATATATATTTGTCTTAAGTCAACGATGCGCGGGAGGTTCGGGTGGCCATCTTAGCTTAACGGTTATTGGGTAACCCAGAATACTTACATATTGAAATCTATTTTCGTCCTTTCCTCGTCTTTTGTCCGTTAAAAATTTGTGATACGGTATTTACGTTATGTAGTCACAATGTATTTACACACAGATTTAGACTGTAATATATAATATATGTCGTTTTAATTTTTTGAGGTCTTTAATGTATAATCAAATAGTCCTTCGAAATTTTGCGTTTTCCGGACTTACGATTTTTTGAACCTCACAAATTATAAATTTTCAGTTGATTTTTGGGCTATCTATATTTTTGAATTTCACCCCTCGTGCTGCAGCTTGTGGAAACTGAGCGAGCGGAGTTTCCAGTGAGGACGCTATTTGGGAATATCATGAAAACTGCTTTGTCTGTCGATGTAACACATAATTCATCTTTGGATGGCTGGATTTCGGCGAAAGATTTTTGTTTGATAAAAAAGTAACGATGTGCCCTTTGGTTGAACTCTAAGAAGTACGAAACCATCTTCCGCGTCACAATAACAAAAACCTTGTTTTTAAGGACCTTTTGCCAAATCTGAAAACACGACTACCAGTGTTTCACAGCGCATATCTCGAAACACGCTTCCAGGAAACAATACAATGAATCAGCTCATACCATTGATTTCTACAACTTTGCTCCACATTACTTGTTGTGAGACTTTTTCCTGTATATATATACTGATTTAGCGTTGACAAACTCGATTTCCAAAATGTAGACTGTATTTATTTGCCTGGGTGTGGTTTGGTTTCAGGGCATCTTTAAATGGCTTATATAATATATAAGTTTTTTGTCACGCAGAATACGATGGTTTTGTTACCTAGAGTTCAGCAGAAGTATTTTTAATTTTCTGTAGCTTACAGATGGTTTAGTATCTACAAATCTGATTTCACTCAATACTTTGCCTTCAGTTGGTTGATTATTATATTATATACTGCTTTCAAGACTATTGCGTATTTTGAGCAAAAAATAATCATATTTTGAAAATTCAGAGAACACGTACAATGCTCGCCAGAACAGAAAGACCATTTAACATATTTCGGACATAATTTTTAGTAGCGATTAAGTCTCGAACATATTTCGAACAAATTTGATAAAAACGTATCTCGAATAAAATTTAAACACGTTTCGAACAATAGTTTAAATTTTTTGAGCTAACGTCGAGCGAGCATCGAACAATCAGTATATATGCTTATTTCTAATGAGTACTGTACATTTTAAAAATGACACGCTTTGATGTTGCATGTCCTGGAGATGTCTGATTTCAACAAAGAACTTCAGATACCACAAATTTGCACATTTCTTAGGTAAATTAAGTCTTTTAGCCCAGTCTTTTCTATTATACTTGCAAATTGTGGCTTTTGTACACTCTTTCATCTCTGGGTTCTAGTTAGTTCTAATGGCTCTCTGGCACCCCTTCTAAATCCCCTAGATACTCCAAATTTCGGCTTTATTCCGAATAAATTACTGTTAGCTATAAATTAAAATAGTGACCACTATAAATTAAAAAACGACTGTTTACTAAATTAAGCTAATCGTCGACTTACTGCAACAAGCCTATACCGTAAATATTGGTGCAAAAACATTTTATCAAACGAAAAATGTTTATATCTCAAATCTTGAATACTGGCCTGTCCACGGTGGTGGTTGGGGGATTCATGGATCTCGTGAGATTCCCCATCCCATTTTTCGGAAGGCTGTGGACAGACCAGCAATACATCATAAAACAGACCAGCAATACATCATAAAATGCGCAGTAGTGAATGGCAAAGTGTAGTATACAGTCTTTGCAGTTTAAATAAACGTTTGCAATTTTACGATATGATTTGTCATATTGGATATCCCTACTATATCCCAAAATTTTACCCTGATGTCCGGATATGATATCCCATACCCCTGCTGATCACTAAGTATGAGTATGAGTAATCAAGTGTTGAAACCTACGTAGTAGTTATTTCAGACTTACCGAGGCTCTGTCGAATTGCATCCTCTGCTAGTTTTTTGGGGTCTTTTCGGTTATCCCCCCAGCCGGAATTTCGTCAATTTTGAAGTTACAGATAAAATTTTGGTACCAATCGATTCAGCTCGACGAGCTGGTTCAGAAAATACCCATTTTACTCACATCCATGACAAAATTTTTTTTCGATTTTTTGAGGTCCCAATGGTCCCCCCTTGGTAACCCAAAATTTTTTTTCTTCGGAATATGGCCATGTTGGGTATCATTCGACTCGGCTTGATGAGACAAGTCGATTAGTGTGTAATTTTTTGAAATCTACCCCACCGTTAGAAAGTTATGATGGCCCAAGTAACCCTGAGGCGCAGAATAAATTGCAGGCCATGCCGTTCTGGGTATACTAAGCCTAAGCATTAGTCTTAGCCTAAGCTAAGGCCCTTATATGAGACATACACTAAGCCTAAGACTAAGTCGGGGGGCTACCGCCCCTCGAACCGCCCGCTCTAAGCTGTTCTTTTTTCTAACGTTATAACGTACGGCCCCTAAAGATTACTTGGGCCCTCATAACTTTCTAACGGTGGGGTAGATTTCAAAAAATTACACACTAATCGACTTGTCTCATCAAGCCGAGTCGAATGATACCCAACATGGCCATATTCCGAAGAAAAAAATTTTTGGGTTCCCAAGGGGGACCATTGGGACCTCAAAAAATCGAAAAAAAAATTTTGTCATGGATGTGGGTAAAATGGGTATTTTCTGAACCAGCTCGTCGAGCTGAATCGATTGGTACCAAAATTTTATCTGTAACTTCAAAATTGACGAAATTCCGGCTGGGGGGGATAACCGAAAAGACCCGTTTTTTGAGCATTAAAAACGGGGATCATCTATTGGATATGATGAAAGAAACATTTTCTTTACAATACAATAATGATATTTTAGGACTGTCTCTTAATCACGTCATTTCCTGTCTTCAGAAACTTGCTGGAGTTATAAAGCGAATCGAACTTTTATACAACCAAGAGGTTAGTTTAAACACAGTCTTGTAATTGCGAATCGTGAACATTATTGTGCGGCAAATAGTAGATGCTTTGCAGAAACTGTTATTACACAAATTTTATATTGATGTGCACAGCAAAGTTGCTCGGTGTAGGTATTTTAAACACAGTCTAGGTGTTAGTTTAAACACTCTTGTAATTGCGAATCGTGAACATTATTGTGCGGTAAATAGTAGATGCTTTGCAGAAACTGTTATTACACAAATTTTATATTAATGTGCACAGCAAAGTTGCTCGGTGTAGGTACTTTAGTACCATTTTCGTAACTTCATCCGCAAGGCACTGGTTGCTTTCATCGAGGACTTGTTTTCGTGAGAAGTGCATCAAACGTCGAGGTAACCAGTACACGTCGCAGAGATTTCAGATTCGCGGATGAAGGCCGGAGATTTCGAAAACACAAATACAGCAATGGTTATAGCGTCAATCGATTTCAAGCGTGCAGTTCTGCTTGAACCATGATAAAGATGGCGCGTTTACTCTGTACAAGGGAAGAATGTTGCAAAAACGAATAACATGATGGATAAAGAAGTGTCTCTGGATATCCAGGCGTGGTATATCAATTATTGTTTGTAACTTGAGGATGTGGCCCCTGGTTAGAGCACAACCACGAGAAAAAATTGTAGAGGTCCAAATCGACAAGCCCGTGAGTCATTTTGAATAACAAAATCTAACCACTGCGCATTTGACATGTACCATTAGGCAGCAGGTGCAGATACATCAAACGATCCTTCATAGCCCCAATCGCTGATTCCCGGAAGCAACTTGGTGGCGTGTCGCTGCGCCCGCTTATTGTCTTGTCTCTATCCACTATCCAGGTATTGACACCAGACAGAACCTGCATATATACTCTACAAGTGGATGGATCAACGGCCTATATATACAGCTGGAACCATATGAATTTGATTCAATGCTGAATCGTTCGCTTCATGGTGTTGATCGGAATATGCGATCTTGGAGTTACAGTGCTTGGTAAATTTCAAATTGTCGCAGATCAAAATCACAAGATCTCGCTATTGCTCCGTCACACATAACACATTTCCCATCAATGAGTATGTAGAACGCGGATTTCGGTGGCCACAGGGCATCACTTTACTTTTGCCATCATGGATTGTCAAACAGTATTGATGACAGTAGCGATCGAGACTGTAAAGATCGACCTAAACGTTATCAAATCCAAATTGAGGAGATTTTAGAATACATTTAGCCATATTAGACAGTATTATATAAGTCATCGACAAACTTGTAGATGGCACACGACACGTGCTTATCAATATCGTTGATATGAAAATCAAAAACAAGAGAGGGCCTGACTGACCCATGAGGCACACCATCGGTAAACTGCCCCATTTAGGCTGACGAACTCACGACGACCAGACATGTTGTAGCTATGAAACCACCCTAACAAGCTTCAGGCATGATACACTTTGCCAAAGGCATTTTGAAAATTCCACATAAATAACATAACCAGTCATTTTGGTCGATACTTAGCATGGCAAAATTCGGATACTTGTGGAGCTGCATGGTGGTCGATGTTCTAGACACCCGTGTTATGAGGAACAAGTAATATTATTTTCCACGAGGAATTTTAGTACCTTATCGCGAACAAGGGTTTCGAACACTTAGCTTATTGCTGACGTCAATCCAATTGGGAGATAGTTCGCGCATTGCCAATTAACTAGGAGCTTGTCTTATCGCCATTGCGTGGTTTCTGAATGTTGAATATATAATTTAAAGAGATGTACACATCTATAACGAGCATCAAATTACAAAATGAACCATGAACTGCCATACAAAATGAGATCAAAAACAGCTATAGAAGTTGTGGAGATTTACCATTTTCGTATATTTTGGGCCCAGTTAGTCCAAGAAACCGTTTGATCCAACCCTGCAACGTAAGTAATGACAACAGCATCACACCATATGCAACTACATAGAAGATTAATTGCTCTACAAAATGAGACCAAAAGCGCTATATACTTCGAGTGGTTGTAGAGATATTACCATTTTCGTGTATTTCGGGTCTCATGGGTTCATTTTAGAACCCGTTACCCAAATCCTACATTCCAAGAGAATTGCTTAGCAAAGCATTATGTATTATATACATTCTTATAGAGGCTTATTTGCTGTACAAAATGAACCCAATTTCACTCAGATATATACAACTGTTGTCGAGTTATAAGTTATAATAAATAGTGTGATTTTTGTGACCCCATACGAGCCTCTTTGAGACGCTTTTTTCGGGGGAAAATGTTGGAATGGGTCTTCGCAACTAAAGGCCACAAATAGGGGCTGCAAGCTTCCAAATGAGCTATCTCGATAATCAATCCGCCCATGGCAAAGTTGAGTTTTGCATGTTAACCTAAAACACAATAACGGACATTGTCAAATTTCATCACAGTCGCGGCTAGTAAAAATACCTCGCTTCGCTCGTTTCCCTCAATCACTCACTCAAAATTCAATTAATAATTCGGAATAATGTGTTTCGTGAAAGGAAAAAGTTCAGGATTTGGTGTACATATTTATAACGATGTAGGAATGCCAGTATGCAAGAATGTGAGGTGTTTCATAAGGAGTGAACTGCTACATGCAGCGCATTTTCAGCGCATCCTGGCTGTAACTGAAATGGTCTATGTCTGCCGTTGTTATCGAAACCAGCTCAACATTAATTTTGACAAAGTGTGACGCCAGTTCTATGTGTAATCTACGCTGTCCTAGGGTGTTCAGTACCACTGTAGATTACATATGAACTAACAGCAGGTTACTACAAGATACACCAATGGGAGCACCACGGGCTATTTTATTTTATGAACTTATTTCGAAGACCTTAATGTGTGACACATATAATGCAAACTGTTTATTTCTACCACTGTAGATTACATATGAACTAACAGCAGGTTACTACAAGATACACTAGTGCGAGCACCACGGGCTATTTTATTTTATGAGCTTATTCCTAAGACCTTAATGTGTGACACATATAATGCAAACTGTTTATTTCTCACACTGCTACAAATTATAAATTCTACACACATTAAACACATAAATAGTCGAGCCGTTCTCACCTTGATTGCGCAACTTCTGAGGGCCTGATCTAACTGCGCAGTAGTGTAAATAAACTTTCTTAACCCGATTTCTTGGAACTCAAAAGAAGCCTAGTTTTCAAATCTCCTTAACCCGTTAATTGATAACATAATTGCTGCCAGTCGGGTTACGAACTCTTAGAACTGTAAAATTCGCTCCCTAACTATAACTTTAATTTTTGCGATAGAGAAGCTCTTTTTATAAAATTCTCGAAATCCCTAACTCAAAACAAATTTTAAGATTTTACGGAAAATTCTGCACATATACTTTTGCTGTAATGTAACCCTAATACTTAAGGCGCCCAAAGGCTACATTCAAATTCGATATGTAACTACACTGTAGCCCTAACGCAAAAACTTTATTTTAAACTCTGTCAAAACTTAATTTTTTAACAAATTACAGAATTCACCATCTTAAGATAATCCTAAAATTGTTGGAGTAGATGTCCACAGTAACTTTTTAACGACTGGACCATATGTCGCCAAATTTGGTATGAATTATCTATGGCATGCTCAATGAACTATATATTTGAAAACACTTATTAATTAACCATGACTTGAGTGCTTGTCTACGTCGAGTCAAAGTGTCATGAATGGCGTCCAGTGAAACTTTCTGAAGATAGCACAATCAATTAGAGATAGCTGAGTACTGTACTCAGCTGACGCGTTCAGTCGAGGTGTAGATAACCCGCAGTTGCAGCAAAAGCAAAACACTGGATTGTTGTGATAGTAATATCAGCAATTTTTCACTTTGACTCGGTAAGCACTGTTGGTGGAATCATTTCAGAGAAAGAACGTGTCGACTTTCGCGGAAATAGAATTGAATCACAAATCAGTGGCGTTAGCAGAAACAATGACATATCGTTTATGTTCACTTAGTAGCTATGTTTGAGCGGGCGATATTGTTTTCAAATCATTTTCTACAAAAGATAAAATATTTTGATTTGTTAAAGTAATTAATGTGCTGGCCTATCGTCTGGGTTGTTGAGCACATAACACAGTTTTTCACACTGTTTAAAATTGTCTGTTATAGATTCTTCGAGTTTACAGCAAGGAAAGCCTTGACATTTCCGCGTCTATATAATCGATGCTTGCGCTATGTATTCCTCGTTTGTATTCTCTTCTAAATCACCTATCCCGTAAGCAATATGTGAGGGGGGGAAACAGTTTGCGGTCCGGCATGAAACTGGACAAGCAAATTAATTTGACGAGTTTGCGTAAACATCGCCTGAACTTTAGCGTTAGCAGAAACAATGACATATCGTTTTTTTTCACTTAGTAGCTATGTTCGAGGGGGCGATGTTGTTTTCAAATTATTTCTACAAAAGAAAATATTTTGATTTGTTAAAGTAATTATGTGCTGGCCTCCCGTCTGAGTTGTTGAGCACATAACACAGTTTTTCACACTGTTTAAAATTGTCTGTTATAGATTCTTCGAGTTTACAGCAAAGAAAGCCGTGACGTTTCCGCGTCGAGATGATGCTTGCGCTATAATATATTCCTCGTTTATATTCTCTTCTAAATCACCTATCCTGTAAGCAATGTCTGAGGTGGGGGGAAACAGTTTGCGATCCGGCATGAAACTACTCAAGCAAATTAATTTGACGAGTTTGCGTATGTAACGATGTATTGTACGTTATTTTTTGTTTGTTGTTTATCATCTGTGCAATACACTTATTGTGTGTTTACGGTCTACATTGTTGTTGTGAAATGTTGTATACAAAAATGTATATAATTGTATATGCATATGTTTTTTTGTAGTAAGTGAATGTCCTACACATAATATGTTTATGAATTTGTGGTATGTCGTAACGTAGTGTATGTATGCAGTACCTTCTGTTGTGTGTTTACGTTTGTATATGATGCGGACTTAATGTATTTTGCTTGTGTGTTGGAATTTTTATACAGGGCGCAGGAGCATTTTAAGACATAGCTAAATTTGAGGGAGCTTTACAACAGTAATGGAATTACGAGAGTTTTATGTGAGCCTAAGGTATAGAATTTAAATATATCGATTTTGAGTGTAAGGTTTGGGTGCCTTAAGCATTAGGTCTACATTAGCGGATATGTGTATGTGTATCTGCTGGATTTTCGATTAAAATCTTAAATATTGTTTATACTTAGGAATTCGGTAAATTCATAAAAACTTATTCTCTAACGACTAAAATTCACTTAGGCTTAAGATATAATTTTAGGGGAGTGGAACCAGAGTAAGACTTGGAAAACTTAGTATGTAATTTGGAACACTTAGAGAAATCAATAGGGAGAAAATTGGGAGAAGACTTATTGCTCGGGTATTTAAGCGGTTGCACAGTCAGATCAGGGCCTCAGTCGGTCTCAGAAGCTGCGCAATCAGGGTGAGTACGGTTCCGCCGTTTATTTGTTATTGTGTGTAAAGTTTTAGCTGCTGTATTGTACTAAAGAAAACAAACTTTAGCTCTGTGCAAAACTAATATATTTGCT
>JASANE010002552.1:0-78557 GCA_030248225.1 Trileptium ribeirensis | reverse complement strand
TAGCCCACCATTTTGTTTCTCCAGCGATTTGATCTTCATAATCTGACATATCTCTCAAGCCAGTTACTGCCGGCGCCATTTTACTACTTAATTTAGTACTAAAACAAACAAATATATTTAAATAAGTTAATATATTTCTGTATAAAACGCGTCGTTGGTTTTACTCGTGGACTAAAATGTACATTGCATAGTTGCCACACGAAGAAGGATAAATTGTTTAAGGTTCATCGGAGAAATAGGGACCCGTTTAGCGCCCACTTATAGAAATATATAACTATCCAGTGGTAAATATCGTAGTGATAACTTTTTTAGAGGTGTATATTGTAGTTAAAAGTGCAGCAATTATATATACAAATTTTTATTAAAATTGCTGTGCGTAAAGTTGAGCAATAATTGTTAAAATTTTACTTGCCATATAGTGTTTAGTTGGCTACATTGTGCTTCAAGAACCTCTCATATCTTTTTAAATCTCGGAAAAACCATAAACTTCGTAAGATCCCAAATTATTTACGTAATTAATATCAATAAATTCACAATGTTGGTGCAGGTACACAAGTTGTCGATGTACTTAATTAAGGCACTGTGCATGTGCCTTTTAGTTTGGTAAACGTAGCATAGGACCGATGTTTTACAGTATAGACTTCCCCCATATCCCCAATTACCATTGGGCCTTTAGCGCACTAAATTCGGGAAAATGTTCAATTTTTTGCCCTAATCTATAGCTTTAGAGAAAACAAGGATAACCAGTTATAATATTTTGCAGTAAAGATGTATTCCTCTAGTTGCGCCGTTTACTACTATTAGCTATTTCAAAGCAGGGGTGTAACGCTGACTGTCCACATGAATTTCCGACGTGCTTTTATGAGTTATATCTTGTGACATTAACATTCGCTTGTCTATCACATAGCTAGGCTTCTAGAAGCATCCCGTTTTGTTTCTTATTTTGATTTTAACATATAAACGTTAATTTTCACGGTAGTTCAGAATTCGCCGACCGAGGCGCTTAGTATGGATTCGCTCGGAGAAATTCACACTAGTTTGTATCCTCCACCGGAAAATACGTACGAGCTTAGATTTTGTCATACTGGTGGGGTACATTACGGCATTGTGAAGACTGTGAAACAAATCTGAAAGCCTCAGTATTAATTATACATTGCAATTTCGTTAAGTTTTACTTTTCGTTTGTGGTTTAGCTCTACTAGCAATTGAGTGCACTTAGTGGACTAGACTGAATTTCGCCTATAGTATTGGACGTTATGTATTAAAATGCATTTTACGGTCAGTTACCTCGAAACTAAAGAGAGAAAGAAAGAAACGGATCCCAACTAGTGTATAATTTTCTGCTGGGAAATCCACATGGGCAAAATTCATACTGTGACACCGCGTGCCAGTCTACTATAACTTTTATATGGTTTGTACCACAGCTTAATGGATGAAAATATTGCAAAACCAATCGAATTACGATATCCGAGCCGCCATCCAAGTTTCTTGAAAATATTAATTATTTTTATTATGTAAATTGATAAAATGTGGTTTCTCGAAAATATTGGAATCTAAGCATCGACTATAAAAAGTTATACTTATAGCAGTAACTGTATACATGTTGACCATAGATGGGCCGAGATCCGAGGTTCTAAGAAGTGGCCGGGACCTCGGGGAAGACCTTCGGTTTTCCAGCGGGCAAAGGTCCGGGCGCTCGGCGGTGGGGGTTAGCCAGGGGATCCGGACCTCAGTGGGTGTGAGCATGTATGATGTTGACATTATAAAATATTAATTCAGGTACGAAAAGCCGGCATGTTCGACCTTTGCTTGGCAGAGCACGTTAATTGGAGATTGAAGCAATGGTTTATGTAGCTAAAACTCTGTATACATAACCTAAAATTAACAGACTTACCAGGTTTTCAAAGGACACCATTCTTGAAACATCTTAACAGAGACAATCTTCTGGTTTTGGCTTACAGATTGCAAAATTTCAACCAGATACGGAAATTTAGAAACATACCGTGTAAAATGTGTTGATAAAATATATAAAAACTGCGCAATTTCTATGAAATTTTGACGTAGCCACGTCTTAAAACGCCAACTGCTGTGGGATATGTAGCAATAAAACATTAATTACCATAGAATTTAAGACGAGTTGTATTCGAATTAAAGACGCTTGAGAGCAAATGCTATAATGCCAAAATCTCATCGGTGAACCATATTTACTGGTAATATTTGAAAAAAAATCGGTCCCTTCTACATGGCTACGATATTACAGGTCATAGATGATGCAAGCATATGAGTCTAAGATTATAATATATCTCAAAAATGTCCTGTGAAAAATAATCTAGAATGGCGAACAGAATATCGCATATTTTAGTTGTTTGTTTTGAAACAGTTTTGAATTCTAGACACATGCTAATAGTTCTTCAAGATGTGAGGTATTCATATTAAGGTTTTGAGACATAAGCCTTAACAACCTTTGTTACATTGGATCTACAACCTGGAAGCAACGTTTAAAGGGCATCGAAATTTTTTTCCAAATGTTTTTAACATGTTTCAAAGTTCGATGTCTAGTTTCACACGAATTCAAACGTTATTCCAGCATTGTAAGTGTAAAGCATTATCGACATCACATTAAAGGGACTAATCCCCGGATTTTTGGATTCTTGTACTAAAAGTATTCTTTTAAGCAGAACGAAGTATTAAATTGCCAATGAATGATATATCCGCGTATTTTAACAGTGTTTCAGCTTGCTCGGTAGAAGGTATTATATCTATTTCTTTCGCACATAGCTGTCCGCTGGGATAGGCTGAAACACGGAAACTGCCTCAGTTCATTTTGTCGCTCCCGTCAAATTTTGATATTGTTTTCGACATTTATCAGACTCAGCGTAAGTTTTTCCTAGCAATGTATATTTTTCATAGATACAGCCATATCCTATGTGATGTATTCAACATTGTTAAACGTGTACTAGTAGACTCAATTTTTAATGTTGGACGGTGTTGTGGAATGCTTCCTTCAAAAATAACACCTGACTAAGCAATAATGTGAAAACCCACTGCCAATGCTATTCCACGCTGTAAATTTTTATATCTTGTGAAATTAGCTAATATGCGAAACAGAACCCAAAAACCGCAGATTGATGACCAATGAAATGAAATTAAGCATAAAACTCGTAGCCATGATCAACTCATTCTGAAGTATATAACGATCATAGCAATCCAGGAGTACGCAGCTAAAGTGGTTTCATGGATCATACTGAATCATCATGCGTAAAATTTCGTCGGTAATGCTAAGTTGTCGAAATTGATTTTTGAAGGTATACTGAAAGGTTTTGTCTGCTTGCGTGACTGTAAGCTATTAGTCGTACTCCAGAACAGCACTGACCGCTGGAAGTGTCACAAATGAATCAGCCCGTGATTGGGCTGTATGACGCCTGTCAGTTGCTTTGCAAGTTTTCTCGTTGATTCAACTATCTGATTCACTTGGTGTAGCGAGTTGCACCATCCTGCTCTGTCAGACACCTGCTTTCCCGATGTGCATGCATTTATATCCGCACCAACAATATTCCTCTTTAATATTTAATTTACTCGAATCCCAGCCTCGGTCCACCATATATTCGCTTTCGTGTTCAATGTCGCTGACCACTTTTTTGGGTAGTTGCTCCTCTATCGTTCGTGAAATGCGATCGGCGTACCTAAGTATTGCTTCTTCAACGCTTGCCACGCCTGGACGCTTGAGGATAGCAACATCCGATATCGTATCTTGCCTAGTGATATGTTCGTATTATGGCGAAGATAACTTAGTTGAATCCGTCCGAGCTGTCCGGCGTATATACTTCCGACGAAAGACGAGCCTCTCTGTAGCGTAAAGTAAACATGGCAAATGTGTAGCGTTCTGCTCTCCTTGATTTAGAAAAATATATTTTGATCGTAATAAGTCCAGCCACCCTCGCTTGCTCAACACGGCATGAAAAGTGACCATTCAGGCTCTACTTGAAATGAACGTATATATACTATGGATCCACTGCCGGTTAAAGACCCAGACGAGACCGCCTCAACTTGCTATTCATTTGATGATTGCTGATGACAATTGGAACTGGCAGTGACCACTAGGATAAAATAAGGCGTGCGTTTGTATCAGTTACTAAGCATATCTCAGAATCTGTAAATGCAAGAAACGCGTAAGCTTCATATACAACAACCCGTAGGAATATATTAGTCTGTTATTTCAATCTATTTCAGAAAATAGACATCTTTACACGCTGAAACTCTCTTTCACTTGACACCGCAGCCACTTTATTAAAGAACTGAGCCAAGCGTATATCTAACTTTGCAAGAGCAGCTAATGTGTTGTAACTATGTCTTCAATTCGCCTTAGAATAGGAATCCTGATCTACAGGGCTTATTGTTCAGCATGCGATTCATGAGCCATAATGTTTTGGAGGTTATGGTTAAAATTTCCAGAACCTATCTTAAAACAAACGCATAAATTTTCACATTATATAATGACGATAAAAGCGAAAAATTTAGTTATATACGAGATCGCCTTAAATTTGGTTCTGGTATAAAAAATTCTTGAAAAAAGTTTCACTTTATAAAATCTCGCTATATATGTAGGGTCTTCCACACGTCTATAAACACATTCATAGTACTTAAATCGTTTGACGATGGTGGAGGATGCGGTATTTATGAGACATATAATCGAAGGAAAGATCTAATTCTTGGATGATCACTGCTTATATAGCTAATATAATAATTCACCGCTTTCTGCCAATATAAGAGCTTACGCTGGCGCCAATATAACAATGATTGATACATAAACCGTCCCAAGAAACTCTGAGATGTGTTACGTTATAACGTTAGAAAAACACAATATCTTAGAGCGGAGGTTCGGGCGGCGGTAGCCACAACAAGCTTAATATATGGCTCGTATAAGGTCCTAATCTTAGGCTATAGCTTACGCTTAGTGTAGCGAGAACGGCGTGGCCACCATTTTATTTACGCCCTTCAGGGTTAATTTGGCCCATGAACCGATAGGCTGGTTTAACGCTCATTGAGAGTTATCCAATCGTTTTAGTCTTAAAAGCTTACTAAAACACGATCTCGAGTCATTTTTGTGAGTCATACAATACAAAATCTGCAAGAACCACATAATTTAAAATTAATACAAATTCTGGGCTCATATTGTTAACAATATACAGTAATTGTACCTAATCGTCGAAAATGTAAATTAATTTTCAGCTGTTCTGCAAAACAGAATTTTAAGTTTGTACACACAAACTGGTGAAAGGCATCAATGCCTGGGGCCCTCAAGAAATATATAAACCTTAAATAAATCAAAAAATACGCATAGCAAAAGATATGTTGCTGTTTTTAACAGTGTTCATTCCACGGTATATATATGATCAAAAATATCTGTGCAATAGCGCAAAAATATTTCTGTAAGAGTTTCGACGAGGCAGAGTGCTAGCAGCGCAAAACAAAGCTGTGGTTTGTGAAAAAAATAGTTGCTTGCGGAACTGTTTGTAAAATATATAACACAAAATTCATTTAAGTCTATTACGTGTCTGTAATGTATTTATTGCGAAGACGCATGACGCATAAAGTGCCACCAAACACAGGCGCTATATAAAAGACAGGAGAGCACTATTTGTTTATCCTTTGATGCTGCCTCTGAAATTGCATTGAACACATGCATGGCCCTCGCTAGTCCAAAGTGGGGGCGGCATTTTCGGCTGCCTTAAGGGCAAAACGGAGGTACCGCCCAACTCCAACCCCGGGCAAAAATTCGTGTACCACCCGGCTCAAAGCCCCTCCGGCAAAATTTTTTTTGCGTAGCCGACAACCCACCAACAGGTGAGCCAGGGGCCCCCCGGCAAAATTCGACACCACCAGGCAGGTGAGCCGGGGGCCCCCGGCTCAGGCACCCCGGCGATAATTTCCGAGGTTTGGACTAGCCAGTGACCACAGAAATTTACACGTGCAATACTTTGCTGGTGTCATTTATATTAAATACTAATCAAAGTTACGACCTATGATATGATAATGGCTATAATCCAAGTTATATATAACGAATTGGATTGCTAACGTTGCCCACAGTATTGTACAAATGAAAACTATTTTTAGGATATTTTCTTTTTACGAATTTAATATCATTCAGATTGGTCTATCGCAGTAAGCTCCATAATTTTGCAGTATTTTCAGACAATATGAACACTATGGGGTACTGACACTGTGTATTACGAAATGAGCATGACTGTTACTGCTGAATACTAGAGCAGTTGTGACTATACGGTTACGATTTGAAGTGATTGCATATATTTCTGTGAATGTGACAGAAAAGCTAGGTCCAAAACTCGAATCAAAAAGGATACAAGTCGGAACGTCTGGCTGCCGATTTTATATATAAAGTTAGCTTCTTTACTTCATAAGTTTGTGTTGCAAAATGTCACGGTTGCTGTTGTTGAGATGTGTATTTTAAGCCATTTAATGATGGTTGGGCAAACGAATCCAAGAAGTACAATGCTACCTGTCCCATATCTTCAATAATAAGCAAAACGCATCGTGAAAGTGGAAAATTTCTTGTTAAGGGAATAATTTTCTGAGAACAAAAAAATTTTCGAATGGGGTGAATTCTTAAATTACATGTATTTGAAGGACGAAAAATATTCGAAGATTTTTGACAGGGCAAAATTTTCTGTAGGCAACATATTCAAACACCGGTTTGATTTGGAATCGCCTCGATAAACACTGAGCTACATGACGACAGTGTTGTTCGGATCCTTAAGACTCTTCAAAAACCTTAACGAATAACCCTTACAGCCAAACGCTCGCTACTCGACGAGCCGAGAGTCATTACGTTACTTCTTATTGTCTTAAGATATGGGGCTTTTTGACTCGGCAAAGCTACTTGGTTTAGAGCCCTTGCGAAACATTATTTCCATTAAATGTCAATATCATTCTTGTAATTCCCCAAATAAAAGTCGAATATAAAAAATATTGTATTGACTCATAGGTTAGGATGCCAAACATCTAGGAATCATTCCCAAATTGATAGCTACTGCTTTCAAAAAGTGACGCCGCATATAATGTTACAAATTTGACTTTTCAACTTAAAATAGTGGTTGTAATTTTACGTTCTGTAACCTGGAAATTAACATTTGAAAAACACGCGTTGTACATATAGCAATTTATATTAGTACTCAGTGACATAGTCAACCAATCAGAAGTTATATAAAGCCGTTATTCTTAGTGTGCCATCCATGAATTTAATTTACAGTACATGTAGTACAAATTGTTCACTTATATGAATCATGTACCTGATTGGATATGTAACTTGTCGGTGTACCAAGGGCACGTGCACAAATTTGAGGTTTGTCCGCCGCCACACATCGCATCGGCTGTCGGTGTGTGTGTGCAAAAATTTGGGCTCAAGGGCACGTTCACAAATTAGAGGTTTGTCCATCACCACTACGTCGCGCTCATAAAAATTTTCAAGTCCGCGATGCCCATGAATTGAGCGACTTCAGAAGTTTAATATCATAACAAATTTCAACCAATTGTAGTGATTCACTTTTTCACCACGGAACGCCCTAGCCCAACTTTGTACAGTCTTACAAGGCACGCAACACGAAGATTGCCAGAAATTTGTGCTATTAAGGTAGCCTTACTTTTTGAAACATCGCGGAATCAAGAAAATATGTAGTTTTTAATAGGGATACCCACTACCAAGACATTTGGGACAACGCGAATTTAATGGAACCATCCAGTTTTTTGGACAGCTGCAAATAAAGGGAACAAATTATTCATTTCGGTGATCGTGAGGACTGGCCTAGAAAGGAACCCAAACGTCAAACCGTTCACCAAAGATAAACCCAACTCATTTCCACATCGGCTGCTATATAGACCCATCCTGCTTTGTGCACATCGCCCACTATATCTTTAAGATAGCTTTCACTAAGGCGCAACCAGTTATTTCGACCCTGCTCAGCAAACAAATACGTTATTCGAGCGTCATACCATTGGGTACCCTCTATCTACGAAGTCAATATGAGGCAGTGTCAGCGCGCACACTGGTACAATCGCCATGTCGAAATCCACAACCCCAATCTGGAGTAAATTGCTTCACGTGTGGGCGTCAATGCATTCAGAACAGTGTCAATATATATAATCGCTGCTTTATTCATTTTATTAAATTAATAACATTATTCACCACTTATACCACGTGCGAATTAAAATTGAGATCCCATGAAGCGC
Organism: Trileptium ribeirensis; assembly: GCA_030248225.1. Lineage (NCBI taxonomy): Eukaryota > Metazoa > Nematoda > Enoplea > Enoplida > Thoracostomopsidae > Trileptium > Trileptium ribeirensis. Next base: position 70,313 of record JASANE010002552.1, on the reverse strand, counting down.
TGATCAATTTATACAAGCAGAACTACCAAACATAGGCTCAACTTGCCAAAGATTTTAACATGTTTTCAAGACGAACAGATCATTTAACGTTTTCCTTTCGAGTCTAAAAACTGTTCGAAAATGTCTGCAGGGAATACATCGTTCAGGTAACGCCAAAGGTACTACGGCACTATTCGATCACCAAACTGAAGACACATGCTTTTATTGAGGAAAATATAAATATTATATAAAGAAATAATGCGGCGATCACGTTATAATATCCCCGCTGTTTGGATTTTTTGTCCCCCTATAGTCGCGACCCTACCGTATAGACAGTAAGGGTGATACCCATACTGTGAATCAATTGCCGAGGGTGTACCACATACCCCGAGCTACTACATTTTTTCTTGACAGTGTCGTACACACCCTTAGCTACCAATTTAGGGCGAATTAACTATAACGGACACAGTCTGTAGCTAATGCGGTTTATTAGACCACTGTCCTGTGTAGTTTTTTAATTTACGATATTTATAACTGGCCCATATGAACATTGGATAGAATTCCTAACACTGTCAATAAAACTGCCAGAAAACAAGGTGTGCCAGACACTGTCTAGAAATTGTAATACGCGTAACTAGCTACCTTTGAAAAAATTATTAAAAACATGGGGGTGTCTAAGACGTTCTGTTGTCAACAGTGTGCCTGACACTGTGTGGTGTACATAGGTTCCAAACATTGGTGACATTACAACGTGAACGCAGCATAATACATATTGTAGTTCGGCGTACATCAAATAAAATTAATACTTTATAATATCAAAGTAAATATATACATTATCAAAAGCTTGTTTTGTCTGGCCCATTTTAAGCCTCGCGATCCCATTTAACCCAATTTTACAGTGAAGGGGTTGGAATCCTATAACAAGCAGAAGAGTACAAATAGAGAGTGCAGGCTTTCATTCGAGCTATCGCGCGAGATGATCGAACGTTGCCAATTTGAGTTATGGATACCACAAGAAATGTGTAAAATCCACAAACTGACAGTCCCAAATTTCAGCCCATGAAAAGCAAGAATATTGTTCGTTAACATTTAAAGATAAACAATGTAATTTTGATCACAGGTTCTGTTACAAAGGCGCTTAAAGTCCTGAAGCAGTTTGTCGATTTTCAATAATTTAAATTACAGGCCTCCCCATATAAATGCGGCTGCAGTTCGACCTATAAACCTCCCGCGTTTGTTGGAGAGATAAACATGTTTCTAAATTTTATTCTGATGGCTCACAAGCTATGTTTAACAGCCGCGCTTATAATGTAATGTATATACTACACGCATTCGTGTTCGGAAATGTGGTTAAAATCGCTAACTTGTTTGAAATAATTTGTTTGTTCGAATTTCGTTTACAAGGAACGGTCAATTTTGGGAAAGACTTTTAATTTAATATATGAAATGGTTCCTGCCATACGACGCCATAAAATAGTCACTAAATATTTAACAGAACTTTCTGTGAAAAACAAATAATGCTCACCTTTTAATTAAATGAAGTTAGTGCTAAAATAAGTAACATTGCATGAATTTTGGTGCTCAGAGATTCCTATAATAGTGTTGAAAGTTAAAAGAAAAGCTGCTGTTAGACATAGCTTTTATATTACATACAACACTGATGATAACGCAAAAGTTTGGAATAACAGTGCATTAATGACAAGCAAATCTATTCTTGAACAGGGTAATGATGACATAACATAGCTACAGTTACACTTTAATGGAACGATATGTTAATATCACATTCAATATTTGTCAATTTCTTTCTTTTTTGAAGCTTACGACCATGACGAATTTTTACAAGACCGTCAAGTTATGTTTCATACCACTTGGGCGGGTCAAACGGATTCGTGCTCGATTCGGGTGCATTAAACTTTGATATCCCCGAAGCGGTAGATGACGGTTTGCCTTCCTGTTGTTCGCCATCACTGCTTTGCTGTTTGTTTCCAAGAAATAAACCACGACCAAAATAGCTGGCTATCGTGCTTATGCTATCGGTTGAAGAACCCAGCTAAAACAAAAATTGCTATTTTATGCATGCAATAATAGGACGCTGATCCAAATCTAACATATGCAATGCCAATTTAACGCTGACACTAAGCCCGTACCCGCTGGCTCTGAAAAACTTTTTTCACGCCGCCAAGGTAGAAAATAGCAAAAGTATATCGGTACCTTTGAAAGATCATAATCATCCATAATAGTAGATTCTTTGCCATCTACTTTCACTGACTAGCCTGCACGGCGAATAACGATCCAATCTCGTAGACTCCATAAGCACTCAAAACGTAAGTTTCACAGCGTTTAGTGTCCTAAGGCACAGGTGTCTAATAGTGCTTGCAACTCACTCTTAGGAGTTGGACCCCACAAGCCTCATTCTATTTACCCCACTCCTGAGGCTCCGCACCACCCAAGTTACGAGGGTAAGCGCACCATTAAACGGGTGGACTCGAATAATATGTCCCTCGGCAGTCCGAAAATCAGAAAAAACTAGTCGATCCTACATAGGAAAATTTGGCTTACATACTTAGATGAGCTCATTGACAGTGTCAGTTTTACTCTTCGCGGCTCCAGCACCACTCGGACGGAGTCCCATATGGCCCTGGAGGGAACCGATATTGAAAAAAATAAGGTTTTATTTCAACAGGATAATTCGACACGCCGAGTCGACTGACAGTAAATTTTTCTTTCCGCTGTTATCGCAAAATTATATTCAACTGCATCATAATACATATAATGCAAACTGTTAAAAGCACGTGCTCAAAATACATTTCACTACATTATCTATGTACTAAAATTTTGATCGTTCAATCATATAGTAAGCAGACTGAAACATTCCGAATGTACAGAACACTACACAAACGGCATAAATGGTCGCCCGAAGGTGAATGTAAATTCTGATGCATGTTGCACAAGTTGTTCTTTCTAAGAGTGATTCATTGGCTCATAATCTCTTCTGGTCATAGATCGTTCGATGAAGCATGTAGTACCAAAAGTACACTGTATACTTCAACCAATAATAAGACATTTTTATATTGAATGGATTTAAATTAAAAAAACATAATCTTAACAAAATGCGTTTTTGTAATATTGCTTCACTCAATTGTTCTCTGGGCGCAATAAGCCATAATCTATCACTAACACTAATAATTTCTCCTAATAGTATAAAGCTCAATCTAGAGAGCGACAAAAAGGTTTAGTGTCGTTAACACATAATGCTCACATCTACTATAATAATGTTATAAACTTACATCTTTTTTCAGATCAACATAAACGTCTTTATACGAAGTCTGAGCCGATATTTCGGCTCGAAGCTTCCTTAAAATATGAATTAGATACAATTTTGAAAAACTATTATTGAAGCGGAGACGCTGGTTGCACAAATATTTAAGATAAGCTTGTGATTTTTACCCGTGCGTTCGAACGTTAAAAAATTCAGTTCTACAGCAGTGACACGATGTAGGTATTGGTTAAAGAGTCCTAAGCGTACAATGTATGGCTAGCGCACAAAGGCAAGTCTGAAAATGAAATCGCCAGTATCACTTGGTGCGTGCGATATTGGTATTAATTTAGAATTTACGCGTTCCAAGAAAAATTGATTTACTAGTAAATTGCGAGCAAACCTCGCTTATTTTATAGCACTGGATCCAGTAGACAACGTTAATGCATGAATAAACTTAAATTTCGCCGCCTTTGAACAAACTTTGCTACAGAACGCTGCTGATATTGCAACAGCCAATCCCAAATTCAAAAATTTTCGGTCACGAACGCAGAATGACCGATTACAGAATGGTGTAGTTTATGTTCGCGACACAATGCATCTGTTTACTGTTTTACCACGATTGCGTTTTACAACTCACGCTACAACTTACATTCCGCATTTTTGTGACGCTAACGCATTTCGTAATATGAATAATAATTGAAACGGAGAGAACAAAGCGAGCGGAGTTTCCACTGCGGGAACTAAAATTTAGCAATTTGGTGCCTAGTTTCCAGCGGGATTTTGGCAATTTGGAGGGCGTTGGTCTAAAGCATAACCAGAGTTCGGGGTAACTGGGAGATGCACTGAAACGGAGCGAGCGAAGGTATCAGTTTCCACTAAAGGCGCTAGGGGGAAAATCGTGAGAATTTCTTTTTTGTCTGTTTCTGTCACGCATAACTCATCTTCAGGTAGATGAATTTCGATAATTTTTTTATTCGATAGCAAAAGTTGTGAGAATGTCCCCTTTAGTCCACCCCGAACAGCTCCGATCCCATCTTGGGTGTCAAAATGGCAAAACAGGTGTTTAAGGATCTTTGCTGAATTTGGTCATACAGTTACCAGTCTTTTGCAGCCCATATCTCATGACCAACTGCCCCCTTAGCACAAAGCCCAATCAAATGGCTGTACAAATTCGGCAACTCCAAATACAAGCCATTCACCATCAATAGTAGTCAGGCAAACCTTAAATGGGGTTCATCGGATTTAGAGTTTTACAAACCATACTGCTGGCTTTATTGACGTAACCAGGTTTGGTAAATTTCTGCCGTTTCAAAATTTTAGCTATACCACGCTTCAGCAATATAAAGTTCATAATCAGAAACGAATTACACCGGAGTTGATACACCTTTGCAGATCTTTAAATTATATGAATTATTGTTACTTGTATTGAGGTAGGCAAACCGGGCATTCGTTTTCATTTTCCGCGTAACTTTCAAAGCAGCTAAAACGTTAACAAAACTACTATTAGAAATTGAATAGGACTACGGTTTCCGATAACGTGCTGCAGCAATACTGCATTCAGATAGCACAACCTCAAAGTCGTTTCGATGGTATCGTATAAGCCACAGCGTGCATTGTGCACTCTACTATCAAAATGGTAATATTGCAGGAAAAAAGAAACCATTGCATATTTTAAGTATTTTCTTAGTTATCCCACCTTCCATTGCTGAGAAACAAGATTTTAGCAATTCATTTTGCAAGGCAATAAATTCGTCCATATATACATAACCTAGCTATTATCATCATAACTACTAAACGGTTAGCAGCTCAATTCTTCATCTTGATTATGCTGGTCAATTACATTACTTGGGATCTCTGTCCTTGTCACTAATGACAAAACGCGCTAGCTGTGATCTCATCCTCATCTATAAAATGTTACACGTGAGGGGTTTAGATCTTGACATTTTTAAATTTTTTTGGCCCAAGGATACTCGCGTACAATATTATAAACTGGAAATTGTAACATTACGCGTTTTGGTCTTCGTCGAAACTTTTTGCTCATTGTGTGATGAGAAAAGCAACTCCCTGAGCAGGTGGAAACTCCTACCCGTTGTTATCGTTAAAGCTAAAACTGAACGTTCCAAATCATCTACCCTTGTAGAGATTATTAATTTTTTCAACGTCACTATGCCATGCAAACAAGCAAGGCTCAACCTTCTTCCACAATTATGCGGTCTGGTCAACGATAAAGAGTGCGCAGCAAAATAATCTCTATTTTCACGGTGATCATGTGCTATTGCACACAGTTAAGCTATACATTGAGGCTACGGTGGAGACCGCAAATAGGGTGCCAAAGTCTGGGTCAGTGATTAGCTCGACGAGGCCGAGTATCCAACGATGGAACAGGTTATGGGTAAAAGGAGATAGATTGATAATGTAGCTACAACAGTTTTCCGCTCTGAGAGCTACATCTGCTGTTTTCTTATCGAGGTGCCACAACTTAATCTCAATTCAGGAAGCTGCCACGAATATTTTGAATGTAGCCCTTTGAGCATAAATCCATTTAAATTTAAATCGAAAAAATTCCATAGACGGTTATCCCATCATGTTTGTTCTCAATTGAAAGATGAGCTCATGATAAAAATCAGTTAAAAGAAGCAGCCCATGATAGGAGCTGCAGGCACCCAAATAACTTGTCCCAACCACTGCGGAAGCCCTGAATTATATTTTAATAATGCAGTTCTTACACAAAAAAGTAAAACACATCCCATTTTGGTTATAGCTAGACTAAACTGAACCGTAATAGCTCTTAATGTTGAACTAGTGGACATCACTGAAATTAAATTTTTGGCACATCTATGCACTAAAGGTGCAGAATTAATTTCAGCCAAATTTAGTCACGATATACGAATAAAAACAACTTTTCAAGCCACAAATAGGTTTGAACTTAACTGTTATCTTCTGGGGTTTCTAAATATGTAGCTTGACCAACGTAGCCAGAATTTCTATGTTATGGATTTCATTTGAGCATCTTATTGTTATAAACTATTGTTAGCTAGTGAATAAAAAGATTAAATGACCTTTTATTTCATTTGAACTTTTCAAGCCACAAATAGGTTTGAACTTAACTGTTATCTTCTGGGGTTTCTAAATATGTAGCTTGACCAACGTAGCCAGAATTTCTATGTTATGGATTTCATTTGAGCATCTTATTGTTATAAACTATTGTTAGCTAGTGAATAAAAAGGTTAAATTACCTTTTATTTCATTTGAGCATCTTATTTATATATACCGTTGTGAGCAGTGAATAAATAGGTTAAATGACTTTTTATTAATTTGAGCATCTTATTTTTATACACTGTTGCTAGCTAGCGAATAAAAAGGCTAATAATGACTTTGTATTTAATTTGAGCATCCTATTTATATATACTGTTGTTAGCTAGCGAATAAAGAGGTTAAATGACTTTTTAATTAATTTTAGCGTCTTATTTTTAAGCAGAGTGAAGCGAAGCGTTTTTGTTTTCGTCAGAGGAAGAAAATTCGCCACCATATGTGCGTCCGTTGAACTCCTCAATAACTACTGGGCCGATTAAAATAAACTTTCTTGTTTGAAAGGCCTAGTATCGGACATATGAAAGACTTATAGATTTTGTCGAAATTTGCTTTAATTAATTAGTAATTACCTAATTAATTAAGCGTGTTTGCCAATTTTTTTAGCATTTTCAAACAAAATTGCATATTTTTCAATAAATTATTAGTTGTAAAGCTATTATTTTGGTGCATATACTACATCGTGATTGTGAATCTGATGCTTATTTACTATTCGAGAACGTTAAAACATGCTAATTAGTTAGTTAATTAACTAATTACTAATTAATTGTTAATTAGCTATTTTTTGAAAATTTTCAAAGTGCTCAAAGATTTGTTGTGCTAGCGGGTTTACGATGTCGCTGACTATAAATATGTGGCTTTTAAAGCTCTATGATTTTATCATGGGTGCTAATTAGGTAATTAATTAACGAGCTGGTGTTACTAATAAGCTATTTTTTAGCTAGCGAGCTTTTTGTATGGTGGAATTGACATGAATTGCCTAAAACGTGATACTTATTTCAAATTGATAGTTAGTTGAAGATAAAAAGTTAAATGTACACACAAATAAGATACCAAATACTTTGCTTGTTGCTCCGCTCACTTTTTGTAATTTATTACGTTTACTAGTTATATACTGTGTTGTTAGCTAACGAACAAAAGGTTAGATGACTTTTTATTTTATTTTTGAGCATCTTATTTTTATATAATATTGTTAGCTAGAGAATAAAAAAGATTAATAATGGCCTTTTATTTCATTTGAGCTTATTTTTTTATACTCTTGTTAGCTAGCGAATAAAAAGGTTAAATGACTTTTTATGACTATGTTAATCTAAATTATTTAGGAATCACCAACATTAATTAATAAGGACCAAGTCCTTTAGCGCAATGAACAAGCTCACGTCAAATATGAAAACCGTCCACTGCGGATTGCAATTAAGTAATATTATCGCGATATTGTGATCTAGAATGAATAGAACCGTTTGTACCGAACTTTTTTAAATCCGCCTTGTTTACTATAATATAGTTTGTGACCACTATAAACAACGTTTAAATATGCAGTGAAAATGTTTAATTCTCCTATTAAGTCCACTATTTACCTCAATGTTCGCGAATTCTACTGCTGTAGTAATAATCACTATGGATATCTACCGCTCGTGACATTGTGATTAATTTCAATTTTCGATAATTCCAAAGCAGACAGTACAGATGCAATTTTACTTATTACTGTGTGCTAAAACCACCATATCCGAATGGTGTAGTCAGTGACATGGTGTTTGGACGCTGGCAGGGATCCTGGACACAACAGAATAATACTCATCGTTCCATTGCGAAACAAAACTACGGTGAGTTCTGGATAATAAATCAAAACATTAACTAAAACATCCTAGAGAGTATAAAACATAAAACTTACTGTTTGTGATATGAATGTTTGCATAGAAAATGAATTGTCGGTATTTCCAGTTGATGGTCGCACACGTTACATCGAGCAACTTGAAATACCTGACCACTGTAAATAATAAAGATAACTTATTGTAACCGACAAAGCGATTTGTAAACAAATCCTGCATTTTCTATTTGAAAACAAGTATCTCGCAAACGAGCGTGAAACGGACCGAGCGTGGTTTTATGTTTAAGTTACCATTTTGTTTAATCACGTCTAATAGGCTGTATTTGCTGTATATACTCCTAAAACCTCTTGAATCCAATGAAAATCGTAAAACTTCGTCGACCATAAACCCATCGAAAACAACTGACAACGCTAAGTATTTGTGCTGGTCTGCAAATAACCAATCCATCGTAGTCAGCCTACCGGAAAACATATAATACAGTTCCTGTTGACCTGTACGCAATAGGTCACCAAAACACTGTAGACACGCTATATTGGGTCATTTCACGCTACGATGACCTTTTGGTCGGGGGGGGGGGGGTAAAACTGGATATTTTGGCCAGTAGCACGTAAAAATGGGAACTGGTAAAAATGTTATTTGCGCTAGGAAGCGTCGTTAGTTAGCTAGTTCAAACAAAAAAATTTTCGGCTTCACGCACGCCGTAAGAGGCTGGACATCCACATAAGTCCCAAATTGACAAAAATCGTAATGACTAATTTTACGACCTCTTTTTTTCGGGTAGTGTCGTGGCTCCGTGTTCGAAGTTATGGCCCAAATTCTTTTCTATGCAGGATTAGTCAGGTCTACACAACATTTTTAATTGCACGATTTTCAAATCTACTCCAATCATGGAGAGTGACAGCTGTCGATATGGCATGAACCCCAGTTTTACCCCCCCCCCCCCCGACCAAATTCCTTTTTTGGTCATTGCTCGTTACTTATGCATGGTACATAAACGTTGTTCATATATCATACCTGTCCCCTGGATGCCTTTTGAAAAAATATTAACCCAGGTGCTTGCTGTTACTTACCCCAGCGCTAGGGTCAAAAGGTCGATTTTAGCACATTTGATTACCCCCCCCCCCGACCGTTGCTAGTTAGGGGTATGGTGGAGTCAGTAGAAGTCAATTAATTTGTCTGTTATGGTTCTTTCCAATCACGAAGCGAATGGTGAAACGACCGGAGCTCTATCTCGCGCCCAACCTGTTGATCTCAGGCTTTTACCCACCCCCGACCACACTTTTACCCACCCCGACCACCACCAAAGTGTGGAAAAATCGAACATACGATGTTATTTCGAGGAAATTTCACGCTTTTGGTTCATAATACATTGTGGCAATAAATTTGGACGACACATGTCGCAAAATTATTTTTTTTAAAAAATTCTAAATTTACCCCCCCCGACCATGGTCTCAGGCATGTACACTGGCAGTTGAGATGGGCTGCCATTTTGTACCCTCATAGTGGAAATTGTGGTATAGAATATCTTACATACCGTTTTCAAGTTAACTATGCTGGTTAAACACGGTCGAATTGGCCATTTCACATTTTTACCCTCCCACCCCGCCAAATTTTACCCCCCCGACCACAAGCTACTTCCGGTATTCTAACATATCTGCAAAGGGTATGTTTTGAGTTTTTTTGCATAACACTTCCCCAGGCTAAACTATCGATATAAATAGCTACCGTGTATGGCCGCTTCGTTTCCATTTAATAACCGGTATAAATCGGCACCCCCGTGTTTTAAAAGTGTTAAATTTGACCCAAGAATAGGCATAAAAAGCTTAACTTTTGATATACGGAGTTCCGCATAACGTCATTTTGACCGCGCTGACGGGCTGCACGAGATACGATCACAAAATCGAGGCTAGATGCAACCTGGAGCATACCAGAGGCCATTTTATGGTACCTTGCGGAGCAGCAGGGGGTGGTATTTGGGAAACCATAGCATAAAAACGGTTAAAAAATTTACTATAACGACCTCAAATTACGGATCCTTGATGTTTTTTGGTCATAGGGTGTAAAAATGAAGATAATCGGAGCCAAAAAAGTCATTAGTCATTTTTTCTGGGGCAAAACGTCATCGTAGCGTGAAATGACCCATTTTGGAAATCAGGTTCATTGAGCCTAAATTCATTGAAAACACATGAAATATGCACAATGAACTATAGATTTATAATCAAACCATTGTATTAAACATTCATAAGTACTTACAGTTGCGGCCAAAAATAAATGCAATGGAAAACGATCGAAGTCGCAATCCATTAAAATTTCTTTAACATTGAAATTTCGTTTAATCGAAAATAATCCAAATTTCATAATTTAGAAATAATTTATCTAACTGCGCCAACATCGAAAACTATAGAAATCAAACGAAATCGATCTAAACTTCGTTTAATCCATTTCGATAGAAACTTCGGTCGATTATTTTGCGCTTAATTCTGGCCACGACTGTATATAAACAATTCTTGATACCCTGCACGCAATACATAATCAGACAAATCAAAACACACTACATATTGGAAATCAGGTTCGTCGATCGCAAAGCCATTAACCCCATGAAAAGGCAGTCAAGTTAGAATTTAGATAGCAAAAGCATCGTATACAGCGAACTTGATAACTTAATAGGCACGTATACAGCGAACTTGATAACTTAATAGGCACTTATTGCAAAGCAAAAACAAGCAATAACACAGCGAAATTGAAAAATCAATATTTCTGGCACAGTAGACGAACCATATTATAAAGTCCCACAGCGGCCCGCAAGGGAAACTGTTCAGCAATGTTTTAAATCTCATTGAGCTGATTATGTGTCATTTTTGTACGCGAAGCCTTTGTCGCGAGATATAGGCTGCAAAACGCTGGTACCCGTATGACCAGCTTTGGCAAAAACCCTTAAAACCCCGTTTGTGCCATTTTGACCCGGAATATGGGGACAAAGCTGTTCACGTTCAACTACAGGGTACACTGTCCTAAGCTTTGCTATCAAACAAAAATTTGTTGAGTTTCGCCCATCCGAAAATGAGTTACAAACGACAGCGAAAGACAAAAATATAATTTTCACGATTTTCCCCTTAGCGGCCTCAGTGAAGACTCTGCCCGTTTCGCTCGCTCCTTTTCAATTATTACACTACTTAAATATTCTACGCTCTACATTACTGATTGGCATCAAGTCATAGAGAAAATATTCGATAAGCTTCATACAATGCACACATGTATAAACAGTGTATCCTTGCTCTTAGGTTTATTCAAGAAGTTTGTCGAACGAATATCAGAAAATCGCGCACAAGGTAACAATTCCATCGCGTATATCACCAATACTGAGATATGTGTACAGACTAGTATTAAAACGACTTTACTGAAATGAGTCTAGTTTACTACATTGCGATTGGCGACAAAGACAGAGCAAAATGTGTAAAGCTCATGTTGACACATTTTGTACAAAACACAAAAGCCAGTGCGAACTGCTATTTTGAAATTAGACATTACTTGCAGTAATCAAAACATAAAAAGAAACCCAAAATTCAATATGAAATTAGTTGCAACTTTCGGCATTTTGATATGTGATAGGAAATAGGTCTGTCAAATTATAAAAAAGCGATAGAATACTATGTATATAAGAAACCAGAGATTCCATTTCAAACCATATGATTAAATTTTCAAGAATCTAGTAATAAATAACGTCCGCGCGATTCCTGTTCGCAAACAGCAGTCCCTACAAAACAAGTGCAATCGAAAACGATCGAAATTTTAACAGCAATCGACCGAAATTGCGTTTAGTCGAAATCTTATACATTTGTCGAAAATCGAAATTTCGTATAATCGAAATCGATTGAAATTCCAATAGATTATTTAGCACCTATTTCTATCTGCGACTGCATGCAAGACATTTTTGCTCAAGACTTACTAGAGAATTTGTTTCCACAAATTCGAAGTTTGTTCCTTCGGGAACGACAGAACTTCTACCACGGACTAAACTAAGAATGCAAAACGAAATTAATATTCATTAATAAAAAATATTTCTCACTTTTTCTTGAGATCGTCAATCTGTTCTTCAGTTTTCTTGATTTCAACCTGATATTCCTGAATCAAGCTTTCATCTTCTTCAATTCGACCATTTTCTGAACGAAGCCACTGTAGCAAATAGTCCTAAAAGTTTATGTTACAACACTGACAGACAATACAAAAGAGACTCATTATTCGTTGGGCCATTATCGTTCCCGACTTTTTACAACATTACTACTAGTAACTTTATCGAGATTGCAGAACATAGTGAATCATTTGTACACCTACGCCTTTCCAATGAGCAGCCAATTAGCTGTCGATAGCATACGTAGATATGCTCTATGTGGATACCATACAATACCACACAAGTTAGAACAAAACTAACGCCGGTAATAAGTTTACCATGCCCCAAAACCCCCAAGTGCAAGCTATCGGCCTCAAAAGACATAACAGTAAAATTAGGAATTTTGAGTCGATGAACCATGGTGGCGCCATGCCCAAGTAGCCATAGAACCATGGATCGCAGAGCAAAATCAACACCAGCAAAGAGTTTGCCAAGCCCGAAAACCCCCACGTAAAACAGTTCAGTCTAACCAGGAAGTCAAAATAAATTTTCGAATTTTTGGTCGAGGAACCACGGGAGTGCAATACCTCAAACCCCATGAACCGGGACCTTAATCGAAAAACAAAAACGAGACATCGGTATTTATCATTTTACTATCATATTTGATATTCCCGAACAAAAAGCAGCATTTTGTGTTCGACAAGAAAATGTTCGGTGATGAAAATTTTTACAAAAAGCAAAATAGGATGGTCAGCAGGGTCATTTCAAGTTTAGTTGCGCATTACGATTTCCACTTAGGACGCTAGACTAATTAAAACGTTATTATAACTGAAGTTAAGAAAATCGCCAGCACATTTGGTAAACGTGGATATAACAAGCACATCTTTGTAAAAATTAATAACAACACTAAAACTAATTTAGCAAATTTAAAATATCCTCAGTCACTATAATATATCTACACTTCAGCTAAGCTAACGATCGAAACCTTTGGAATCTAGTGAGCACAGATTATTTAGTTAGTGCCACTGTACGACAAAGTTTATTAGCTACATAATGCATAAAACAGCAATAAACATTTCTCGTTAACGAACTTGAATAGAACTAAACAGGAAAAATAGCACCATTATTAGGTTTAGAACGGTTAGTTAGAATAAGACAAGTGAAAAACGCCAGACGTTCGATTCTTAAAAAACAGAGGATTCCTATTCTAATGTGGGCACAAACTGAATGTTGACTGGAAGAAATCTACTATTAACTCTATGGAGATTGCAGAGTGTAGTGAAGCATAGGCATACCAACGCCTTTTAAGTGTACATCCAATCAGATGTCGATAGCATACGTCGATATGATATATGAGGATATCACACAATACCGCATAACTTAGAACAAAACTAACACAGGAAATGAGTTTCCATATCCTAAAACCCCAAGCTATCAGCCTCCTAGGATGTCACAATAAAATAAGGAATTTTGGTTCGAGGATGCAAGGGGCGCCATACCCCTGTACCATGGCTCGGAGAGCAAAACCAACCCCGGTAATGAGTTTTCCATGCCCGAAACCCCACAGTGAAACTTTTCAACCGGCTAGGCCGTCAGAACAAAACTTTCGAATTTTGAGCGGAATAAACACGATGGTGCCATACCTCAAACCCCATAACTCTAGAACCGGAGCCTTAATAGAAAGACAAAAAACAGGCATCCGCATTAATCGTTTTACTATAAAATAAAATGAACCAGATAAAAAAATTAGAAAGTTAAGATTAAATAATCTTGCTTCCGTGAAGGGTACTAAAATGGGGTAAAAAACCTCATTTTGATATCTGACCCCGAACCATGGGTGCGCCACAACCCCGTATCCATGGAACCTTCAGTCGCCGAGCAAAACCAACGCAATGAGGTTCCCATGTTCGAAAGCACCCAAGCTAAACTTTTCAGCCGCCCAGAACGTCAGAAAAAATTTTCGAACTTTGGGTCGAGGAACCACGAAGGTGCCGTACCTCAAACCCCATGACTCCAGAACCGGAGACTTAATCGAAAAACAAAAAAGAGGCATCGGCATTTATCATTTTACTATGAAATAAAACCAACCAGAGAAAAAAATCGAAAGTTAAGATAAAAATAACTTTGCTTCCGTGAAGCGTACCAAAATGGGTGAAAAGTCCTCATTTTGACCTCTACCCCCCTATAATCAAAAACGCTCGGGGATGTACACGGTAAATCTATGCCGGTTCAAATGAACACAAAATTATGAAAATCGATTAAATCGTTCCCGATTTATGGCCGATCACATATATACACACAGACGGAATTTCGGAGCTTTCACCCCTTTAACACACAATGTCCACACTACGTTACACTGCGCTCTGATTATATATTATTTTGCCAAATAATTCAATTCAGAAAGGCTAAGAGAAATATACAAGACATATGCGATGCGCCTAGTCCTGAAAGCTGCATTTTTCTAGATTATTAGTAACGTTTATGAACTTCAGTTAATAGTATTAAAATAATGTTACTGTTTTACTGTTGCATCAGCAAATATCGCCGTTTTAGCGTTAGTATCCCAAGAATGCTTAGTTTCTCTCTAAGTCAAGGCAGCAACAATACGAGCAGCGTAATATTCTTACCTTTACAACTGACAAATTAACTGTGGAGCTATGGGATAAAATTTCCAGCACCATCAACGGCGGCAAAATGTTCAGCTCATGAATATGTTTGAGCAAATTTTCAATGCAATACATTGGGCACGTGCTGCTTCGAGCGAAGAACCACAACGCTTCGATCCACATTTTACGATGCTCAGAATCATCGTTGCTAAATAAAAAAGTGATAAGGAACGGCTACGATAACAAACTAAAAAATTTCAATATGAAGTATATATCAAAACATAAACTAGACACGTGCTAATAAACAATATTTTACACACTAGTAAAATAGTAAAAAGTAATGTTCGCTAAAACTAACGTGTCCTTGTACAGATAATTCGTCAACAATAATATGGCCGAATGCACAGTACGAATCACAACTGACTGCCGTAGTTCGAGCGAGTAATGTTATGAACAAGTTTCGAGCTGCAAGTGAACATCGAGCGAGTAGCTGTCATTTCTCGCGGATACTGTAGTTTGTTACAACGCATTTAATATGGTTATTTTTACCAGCTCAGTGCTCAGCTCACATTTACATGATCCGAATGCGAGTCCTTCAAAAAGCACGATATGGCAACCTACCGCACTCGCCAAAAATGAGTGTTCAGTTTCGAACAAACATCGAACGGAATTCGAACATAAATTTTTATGTGCAAACAATAAATTCTTGAACAAAGTTCAAACACATTTCCAACAAATTTAAAAAAGGATGCTAAAACTTTCGAACAGATCTCGAACAAAATTTGAAAGCTTTCGTACTAACACCGAGCGAAGGTCCACCGAACATCGAACGAATAGCAGCCATTTACTGCCCAATCTAACGCTATACTTAAAATTTTGCCAATTTAATGTTGACTAAAACGTACATTAGGTAGCCTTTCAGACATGCAATTTTGTATTTATTCATTATATTCAACCAAATGAATCTGTTGTGATTAGCAAATATATTTATTTTGTTTGCAGACAAGATCCTAATCGTGAGAACTCATGTTATCAACGGTGTGAACGTTACTGTAAATCCAGGGCAAGAAATTAAGTAGGCAGAAAATAATTAATCTGTTCGACCAAAAAATCAGGTTGAACCAGCATTCTATCCCGAAGCAGCTGCAATGTTGGCGCTAAGTATCGAGCACGCCCACTACCAAGTCGCCGTATACAAAAAACTGCCATATGAGTCCAATAAAAAACCTTTGACATTTTGTTCAACATCGTTTTTAGCGAACCATCTCTTGTTGAAAATTTAGTGTCATAGATGTTCACGCATCTATGACACTAAATAATACCAAAATAAATATACATAAAACCAAGAAGCTGTGATGGACTAGCGACGTCACTCGCTTCGATCACGTCCGCGGCCGCTACGGCGTTGCACCAATCGTCGACACGATGCGCGAGAAGCGACTCAGCTGGTACGGACATGTCCTGCGCGCCGACGACAAGTCGCTCGCCAAGACCGGTCTCCATCTCGAGGTTACCGGCAAGCGCCCGAAGGGCCGCCCGAAACAACGCTGGTCCGACACGCTTCACGCTGACATGAAGATAGCCAAAGCCCACCAGAACGAAGCCCAGAATCGCTCAAACTGGAAGAAGTAGACCCAAATGGCCGACCCTGCATCGAAGCGGGAATAGCACCCGGAAGAAGAAGAAAGAGATGTTGAAGCGAGTCGAAAGCCCAATAGATAAAATCTTGTTCTAAATAGTTTGACGGCACATCTGTCAGCAAAGCAGGCACTAACAAAAACTGTTCAAGTTTTAGACAAGACACTGTAAAGTACAAAACATAACAGTGTCCAAAAAATAAAAGCTCACCCATATTTCACACATGTTTCGATAATCTTGTTGAAATCGTTGACGTCCATATGGTGTAGTAGAATATGATGATATCTACAAATACAAAAGGTGTAATCCCAAACCATTGACATTTCAGCTAATACAGTTCAGCTATTTTTAGACAGGTTTATGCTGACAAGACGCATCTTATGGTATTAAGATACCACATTATTGTCTGTCACAAAGGATTATAATAAAATCCACAAGATACTGCGGTGCACTGTGCAAAAAACTTTTTGTCTCTTTGTGTCGCATTGCAAATTCATCATCGCCGTGGTTAAGATGTATAGGTGGTTGGTTCCCCTCACCTCCAACCGCTGTCCACAACAATTGGCCAGTAATCAAACAACCACCATAATTAATTTGGACAATTCATTCTTCTACCACTAGAAATTTTGCCTTTTACGAGCATAAAATGCAATTTCTATAAATTTCGGCATTTGTATATGAATCATAAAATACAGTAATAGTAAGGCAGATATATGTATAAAATATATAGTTATACTATAATAGTAACTCGCAAGCGAGGGTGAAACAGAGCGAACGTGGTTTTTGCAAATGGTAATTTTGTGTAGTCACTTGTAATAGGCATTGTATTTGATGTAAATACTACACCAAAACCTCTGCAACCCTGAACCATTATAAACGTTAAAACATCGCCGACCCTAAACCCATGAAAAACTGAAATCGCACGAAGTATTCGCGGTAGTCTCTAGATAGCCGAACTATCGTATTTAGCATGCCTAAAAACCAGGGAGTAAATGGAATTCCGGTTCCGGCGAAAATCGTGTTCCGGTTGCGGTCCCGGCAAAGGGCAAAAATCATAAATCGGAATTCCGGTTAAAAAATTTTGTTTGAAATTTTCCACTTTTTTTGCTTCATCCTGTAATCCAAACATATGTAATATATATTACACAATGATCAAGCTCCAATACAAGCAAGCACAAGAAAAGATTAACTAACCAATTTGCCGTGTGAAACGTAAGTAGGGCACATAATTTGAGCAGGAATTTTTCATAATAACCTGCAGGAGTTTGTTAAATCAAAGCCAGGTCGATGCTTATAGCAGCTATTTTACACATCCAGAAGTCTGTGGGATACGTTTGAATTAAACCGGTGCAACTCGGTAACAGAGTATGGCTTAAGCAGAAGTAGTTAGGGCATGCTTGGCTAACATAAATTCCGACAAGCACCCGCCAGTGCGCTTGTAAACTTGGTAAATCAGTCTAAATTGAAGTAAACTAAAGCTAAAAACTGCTTTCTTGGCAAGGAACTGTGTTTATTGAAACAGTGCGAGCAGCATCACAGTGTGTCTCATTTATAGCATTCTGATTAGAAAGTGATGTGTATTTATTCTGATTAGAAAGTGAACTGTATTTATTGAAACTGTGCGAGCAGCATCACAGTGTGTCTCATTTATAGCATTCTGATTAGAAAGTTATCATCATTATGATCTAACTGACGGGTACTGTTTGTCCAACGCTAGCCTAAACAGTGTCTCTGACCACTGATCGGAAAATTACCTTCTATGTATTATTTTCTCTTAGAATCATATAAAGCAATATTTTAAGTTTCCTACAGAATAACATGCAACAAACGTATGTGTAGTAAAGGGAGGCGCCTGGTGACAGAGCGAAAGTGTGTATTCTACGCTCCAAGCTTTGTAAGCACATTCGATTTGACGCAGCATACGCAATGGTGTATAGTGGAAAACATTTTAGCTCTGAATGTCCAAAAACCGACATATTTGATCAATAAATAAACATTATTTGCTTCCTCAGTCTCTGTAAAGTTTCAGAAAGGCAATAATACCATCGCAATACATTAAGTTTAATGTAAAAGTTATTTTTAATGCATTTTAAATTCACTATACCTTCATTTCTTCCATCATCTGTTTTACTATAATATAAATTTCGAAGACCAGGTTCCGGTTCCGGTTTAAATGGACGGTTCCGGTTATTCCCTGCTAAAAACCTATATATAGACTATGTAGACTATTTTTGATGTCCTGTCCACAGTACGTAACCTAACTCCTGAAGACAGAGTATATTCTGGCAATCGGATTCATTGACTCTAATTCCACTGAAAACGTCTGAAAAGGTATGAAATATTAGTGTTGCAAAAGTTGTAGTCTCGGTTTTCGATGCGAAGTCTATCGTGTCATGAGATATCGACTGTGAAAGACTGGTACCCGCATGGCCAAATTTGTCAAAGAACCCTTAAAACCTGTTATTGCTATTTTGATCCCGAAGATAGGGCTCAATTAAAGGGCACATCCTAACCACTTTTGCTATCGAATAAAAATTTATCGAAATCAATCAATCAGAAGAAGAGTTATACGTCACAGGAACAAACAAGAAATTTTCATGATTTCCCCGCTAGCGCCCTCAGTGGAAACTCCGATAGTTTCGCTCGCTACGTTTCAATTACCGAACCGCCTATGGCCTCTCCCAGTTAGCACGAACTCCGGTCATACTTCGCACCGACACCCCCATATTTCCAAAATCCGGCTGGAAACTAGGCATCAAATTGATAAACTAGTTTTTATGCATTGCAAAACAGAACTAACACTGCATTACCTAGCTTTTCGTTTGCTCTGTTTTCCAATTGTTACCTGCCCAAATTTATACAAATCCGACGCGAATTGGAAAACTTGTGATCTGGGACATTTACGGACACATAGGTTTTAAGATATAAGTGTTCTTGGTCTGTGTTTACCGTTCATTTGTATTTCGTGTTAGTTTGTGTAATCATTAATTTTTGGCAAGGACCGTATTTCCAGAATTTTCAATCATTTATTTCAATAAATTTATATGAAAACTCATTTTCAAATAAAATATTATTGTCAAGCATAAAAGGGAATATTTGTTATTATAAAACTTCACTATTTGAAGGTGGTTTGATGAGGGGATGCTGCACTCGAAACAATTCAATGTCTCAACCCTGGACCCGTCTATGCTAACTTATTGCCGATCATGGACCGGATACAAGTACAACTAAGAGTAATAAATTGCAACAAGGCTATGAAAGTGCCTGTACAAAATATGCCCAATAAAAAAGCATACTCGACGTGGAATGTGATTATGATACTTACAGCTTGGCTTTTTCATAAATATAAAGCATTCCGGTGTGAAAATGATTCGTCTGACATGAAATCAAAGCGTGATCCAATTCGTAGTTTGCCTAAAAAGGTCACAAACAAAAATCTTATTACCATCTCGTAATGCATGAGTAAACTTAAGCTTCGCCCCTTACCATCCTCTTTTGTCCAAAGTAATTGCCATTCAGTTGTTCATGGAACACAAATTTCATTTTTGCATTAAAGAACAGAAATTAGTGCGTTTCATATTTCATACATTATAATTTGAAAACGTTCGCGAACAAACTGGTGTTAAAGTGCAGAGGCCAAATTGCATTCGCTAATAGCTTTATGGAACAGAAAAATGTCGAAATCGGATACGGCTATTGAAATCCGAGTTTTGTTGTTTAACAACGTTCTGCACATGGTTTCAAAAAAGGATGATTGGGGACGCATCTTAAGTTTACTCTTGCATAATGCCTGTGCGATTTCAGCATTGTTTTTACCGGTAAAGATTCTAGATACATAGGTGTAATTAACATTTAAAGCCGAGTAGTCCATCGGTATAACGCATAACAGAACAAAAACAAAATTATGACGAACAAATTAGCGGTCGTAAATAATCGCAATGATGTGTGTTCAGTTATCTTTTTTGAAAGATATAACTTAATCTTAAATAGATTAATTATTACAATAGCCATTATTCGCTATCTACTCTTGGATGTCAACTTATATGAGAAGGGTCCCTTTGGCTCAATGGTCTAAAACGACAGCCTCAACGTTCGTGCCTTATAGTAAAATTTTTGGGTTCCCACAGCTTTAATGCTGTAACAAATTTTTGATGCGCCCACAAATTGACAATATCTTTAATAATATCCTATTTCGAAGCTAAAAATTTAACGAATCACGTGATATTAATTTAGTTTTAAGCGGTAACTAAGTTTCTTAGTTACTTTATTTACTGCAAGCTTGCCATGGTCAAGTTTTTGAATTTCGAGCGTATCTGTATAATTAAACTAGTTTGTTTCGCGCAGCACATTTCGTGATGTGCACAAAATAATATACAAAGCTCTTAGGAAATCGCTGTTCAGTGCAAAAAAGTTTATGTAGCTATGTAACCAACTATAGTTGTTGCAACTAAACCCACGTAGCTACACGTTTGCTTAGTTCGCTATTATACAAAAAGCTAAGTTTCGCCCATACTGTTTGAACGATTGTGATGATGATAGTCTTTATGAATATCAAGTCAACACGCGTTTTACCAGATTCCAGGCATATAAATGCATCTTATGCAGTTACAAGAATCGCAATTGCTTACTAGCACGAACCAAATATACATATTATATATCAATGTTTTACAGAGATATGCTATTTTTGGTGTGTTTGTGTGAGCTTGGAAAACCTCTTGCGACCAGAATTCTGGAACCATTCAAGGTAGTTCTTTGGTAAAGCAGTAAGAGGATAATTAACATAACTTAGCTAAAATATGCACCGGTTATCGAGACTTGTTTCATTTTGACATAACCCAAGCCTCGGCCACGCAATTTTACGTGGAACGAAGTTAGCATCAGATTTCTCAACACACTAAAATCTTTAGTTTGTGCTATAGGGCGGGATGATGGGATGTAAATTTGAGTTATAGATGGTGGAACAAAAAATCCGACAACTGACATGTATCAAATTTTATAATAATAAATATGTGAATTTTTGGTTAATAGTTAGAATTCGAAGAGTTATAAATTTGCAGATAGTTATTGGCGTTGAATAAATTACGGATTCAAGCTCATGTAACAGTCAATAATACTATTGTAGCTGAACTTATTGCTTTACTTTTAGTCACAACAGTATGTAGGCGTATGCACAGTACTCATATTCAACGCGTGAGTGGATATATTGGAGATGAACAGACAAATGGACAAAATCTTAAACAAACTGCACACGTGATAGTCGTTGCGACATACATTTGGTTTCTGCAAAAACTGCATTATCATTGCTTCCAGCTTCAATTTTTCCTAAAATACCAAAATTAACTGTGTCATAATTATCAATGTAAATATTACCAATTACCTTTATAAGCTAAATACATCAATGAAAGTTTTTCACTTGAAACCACCAAGCATTCGACAATTTCACAAATACGGTTTTGCCATTACGTAGTGTAACCAAAATGTGATATGAAGATAAATTATTGTTATGTTCTTCGTTATATCTACAATATTGGTTTTTCCGCAGAATTAAAATTTATGGGCGAGTATCAGGAGACCACTGGTTTACTAACCAAGCCCACACTATGGGACCGCTGCCTGCAGTGGGCGGCCTCCGGGATCATGTAAACTGATAATTCTACTTTATATTAAATTTTATATATTTTTGGTGATTTTTGGCGTTTTTGAATTGCCAGGTATTTCGCAATCAACCACAAGTTCATGCCCATATTTAACACTTCAATGATTTAGTCACATCACTATTTTAGAATTCAAAAACCGGCCAGAGCAGTTGAAGCCACAGATGATCCTTGGTCTGCAAATTTTCTATTTACTAACTATTCGCAGCAAGAAAAATGATTTGGAACCAAAAAAGGAGGAGTTTAATTCGCTCATTACGCTGAAATGTTTGCGCTTCCGGCAACATAATTTTAAAAACACCCGTGATATACAATAGTATTATCCGAAATGACTGTCGGTAACTCCAGACTTTCTAGTCAGTTGGTTACAATAATTTATTTCTAAAAAAGGATTTTATTAATACTTTAGACATTCTTGCGATAGCCATTTCTGGCGAGTACTGTTCTTGTTCAACGTAACATTGGCTGTGACTTTCTTTGATTTCAGTCGAAAAACACCACGAGATAGAACAAAATCCCTTATTAAAACTACAATTACTTCATCTGGACCCTCCATTATGGTGAAATAGAGGCTACCCCAACTCCAATCGCTGAAAAAATCCCGTATATTCGACATCACTCTAGTATTTGAAAATCCACAATGTTCTACTTTTACTTGTTTCTTCAAGACACACGAAAATCAAAAGAAAGTGCAGGTAAGTATACCGCTAGTTGTCTCGGACTGATTTAACATAGCACTTAATACAGCGTCACTAGCAAAAATGAAAACACATTGCAGAAAATAAGGAAAAATTTAACTTGACTCGTTTTAGTTTCCCCCGAGAAACATATCCATGGACGCAAATTCCCTGCATTTTTCGGCCAGTGTAAAGTCGTCAGATGAGTAGCACAAGTGAGCTAGATAATGCTCAAAAGGCCACATCGAAGGTATTTTACTATTTACATCTAATCAACATGCACGCAAAAGAATACTTTGCATGCTTCATTTATTAAAGGGTCTGATCACGGAAATATGATATAAAAAATCTCGGCACCACGTTTCATTTACCGACAGGAACATCGTAAATATGTGCACACTTCGTTCGCGAACACAACGTGTGTGCCGGTATCGACAATGTATACACATACAGACTGGACTACATTTCCATCCGGCTGCAGGAAGAACACAAAAAACTATTTTTGGGAGACGACAATCCTCGCAACGTGTCCAACCAAGGTAATCGACATTGTGCGCATAATTTTTTTCAATTGTTGTTGTCTGACAACAGTCGGATCTTGTTTGCTCGTTGCTAATTCTCTGTACTCCTGATCGTCGCAAACAGCTCATTTGAAATACTTCTAATAAATTGGTTGATATGTTATTCAATAACAGTCCAAGCTTCGTTGCCGCATGAAGGAACGGACAGAGCTGACGATTAGAAAATTTTCATCTTTGTTGTTGAAATTTTATTGTTGTTCCATACCACATTAAGACCTCGTTGCCATTAATAAAGTAGCGTCTTGCACTTATTTTTATTAATTGAACAAAGGCATACATTGTGAAGTTTTCAACGGATGAGAAATATAAAAAATTTTCCATCAATTTTCTTGGACACTCGCATGCATGCGTGAAAAGAGATACTAATAATAGATTTTCAGCAAAGTTTTATTGTAATTCATAGTAAAACGTTACTTTTTCATCTGCTGTTTCACAGTACTGACGAAGATATAGCTCCAACAGCGTGTTGAACATGACCGGTTGACAAGGATGATTCGACTGAAATAGTTGACAAAGGACGAATATTTAAATATTTATCATACACCACGAAAAGTTACATGTTTTCTATGTCAGAAGAAACAGAATTATAAACCATACATGCTCAGAGGGGATAGAGTAGTTACACCAATAAGGTAATCAGAACCTCTTGGCATGTGACCCCTCCTGGTTGCATCGCAAGTCCAGAAAACATAGGCGCTCCATAATTTAAAAACACACCCAGTGTACGTTTATAACAAAGAAACCAAACATTTGAGGGCTTTAACAACTTACTTGAAAATATCACTTTTTTGAACAGTTTTATAAAATCAAGCTAAAGATCGAGAACGGCTACTAGCTCTGAAAGTAATATTAAAGTAACACCGATAGCCCGGGATCCCCAAGAATTAAAGCTTTGCAGTGGAAGCCATGGTCGAATTGTTTCGCGCTGTTCTTAACGGCTCCACGTGCGCACAATTTCAACATAAAAAAATAACTTGTACAAAGTTGAGATTATATGTGACAGAAACAAACAAAAAATAATTTTCCTGTCGTTTTCCTAAAAGGAAACACTGCCTGCTCAGTCTCAATTATAGCATTAGCCTAGATGACGTTATTCGAACCAGTGCCATATCGGATGACAGCTGCATCAGACAATGTTAGAAACCAGTAAAGCAAAATTAACAGTTTTTGGAAATAACATAATTGGTCTAGTGCAAGGGAAAATAATACTGCACGCTATAATGTGATTATACAAAGTTTCGGTCGAATTAAATAGAATTAACTTTGAAATTTACGAAACTGATCATAAACACGATATTACATTCTTCTAAATAAAAGAAAATAGTAGTATTATGGTTTACGCACGCAGCAGCAATACTTCTAACCAAACAGATAAAGGCATTATACTGTTAAGAACAAAATGTTTTTATCTAATAACTTGAAATAGTAATACATAACGTTTTAATTTGAACACACAGTACAACAGATCCTGCCTGAAATGACCGCTGTTGGTTCGAGACTTATTCGATATGCGTTTTATAGCTACATTTTTGTTTGTGGCGTGTTTGAATGTTTTGTTGATCTGGCTTCTCCGAACAGGGGAAGGCGGGCCATCTATTTTGACCTCCTTCAGTTCATAATCCCTAGAAAAAGTTTAACCTCCACCAGTTCATGCCCCAGGTACTCTCCTTTCCCAATAAAAATTATCACATTTTTGTCTGATAGGCTAAAAATATACGATTTTTCCCAATTTTGGCTAAAAAATCCCCAAAGTTTCTCTTGTGGGGCTAAAAATCACTACAACATCCCCATTTTAATAATCACAATTGCAATCAATTGCCAAATCAGAAATTTTTGACGTTTTCTGACGGTTACAGCACTTTATGTTCCCCAGTTCAACTGGACACCCCCAGATAAACTGTGGGGAATCGCCCATTTTTCGGTTCCTCCCAGCTCCGAACTGGGTGGGGCACCCGGGACATGTCCCCAGGTACAATGTTGGTAGTTTGGAGAAGCCAGCTGACGTGTTCCAATATGTTCGATATTTATCGGAACACGGTTAAATGTGCATTGGAAGTCTGATCCAAAGTTAGTGTCATTCTAAAAGTATTCAAAACTGTGCAAAATGCATTGCAGGAAATTTTTCTATTCGACATTTCAGAATTTCTTGCAAGAGTCTGGTGTGCGCGCGATCAGCACTATAACTTTATGTGTATATGTGTAGCATAAACAAAAATCAAAATTTCAACTCACACTAATCATGTGCTCCAAAAATTCTAGCAGTTTGTTAGAATCGTTTACGAAAATGTGAATGAATTCATCTGGATTACACTTCCAGTTGTCACCTGGAAATAATGAACGCTACATATCCAATAGATCCATCTGCTATAACGTTATCAATAAAGAAATGATCTGATCACTAAGACAACTTTGTCATCAGCAATTATTGAAAGGTAGGGGCGAAGCGAGCGCAATTTACACCGAGGTTGCTAGGAGGAAACGTAAAAATATATTTTTGTCTGTCCTATAATACATAACTCATCTTCGGATAGACGGATTTCGATAACATTTTTTTGATAGCGAAAGTGATGATGTTGTGCCCTTTACTTAAACGCGAACAGCTACGACCATATCTTCCGGGACAAAATGGCAAAACATGGTTTTTAAGGGTTCTTTACCAAATGTAGCCAAACGAGTACCAGTATATCACAGCCTATATCTCGCGACGAAGTTCGCATTGAAAAACGGAAAAAACCAACTCATCGAGATATAAAACTTTGCTGAGCAGGACTTTTTTGTCAGCACTAAAAAGTGTGGGCCCAAATATGGTTCGTAGACCCTTTGCTAGAAATAGTGATTTTTCAAATTTCGTCATGCTATCACGTGTTTCTACCGTATAATGAGTACCTGTTAGGTTGCGGGCACGCCGGATACAATAGTTTTGCGATTTGGCGTCCAACTTTACTATATTATAGTTTTTCTTGCGGTGTCAATCATTTTAAGATCGAGGAACACAGTTTCCATTGTGTTTTAATTTGTTTGGATATATTGCGTGCAGGGCATCAAGAAAAGGGTTATATGTAGGTTTTCCTGACCGCTTAATACAATGAGCTGATATTGGTTATATAAGCCGTTTGGTTATCTAGATTGGCTCCGGAATGTCTGCAAGACCAAGCATACCTTGTTTATCTAAAAACTACCTCAATCTCCTGCTACAGTGAGGGCTCCTTTTCAAATCCCCATGTTCGTGACATTTTCCCCATTTTCGCCCATCTATTCGGCTGAAACACCTATGCTCAACTAAATCCAAAAATTTATACTCCTAATTTACGTTTTCTGTAGGCAAAAATAATTTAATTAACAACATTTCTAAAGGCAAAATGGCGTTTTCAAGCCTCAATATACTTGAACGACAGTAAACTATATGAAAATAAGGAAATATTTAGCAAATTTGCCCCTCCCCACATTGAAATTTCACCTGAGAATGTCAATGAAAAGAACAAACCCTCTGCCGAATTCCTCCAACTTTTCGGAAAGCTGTGGACAGGTCAGCATGGTTAACAGAGTGAAATCGATTTAGTTGTTATTTGTTTTAGACCAGTACAACCCTTTATAACAAAAGTAGACGTTATAAAAAATTTCTGGATTTTATAATCACAAGAAATATCGTATTTGTGATTCTTTAATAAATTTGAATGTAAAAGTAATGCGTCATGGCAACCGGGCGAAATTATCAAATTTATCAATAAATGAATATCAAGGTCACATTTTTATCAGCATAACAACTGTCATTAGATGTGAAAACTGCTGCTACTACAGCATTATTGCATAATTTATGATAAATTCACCGTCAGCTGAATAACTGGACTAAATATCATAAAATTACATTATGGTTTTTGACAATCCTAATACACAGAATTTTCTGTTACCATACTACTGAGCCATATGTTACCTGATCGGCTCCACTGCAATGAACCGCTAGAGTTAATGCTATACTCCCTGTAAACGGAATCGAAGAAATTATACTTTGTAAGCTGTGAAACCTAACGATGCACCAATAACTATACGCATACGTAATAGATTAAGTTGCATGTCAAACATGCCTAAAAGGTTTTTCCCAACTTGCTTTGAATCTAGAACAGAATTAAGGATATTGTTGATACCAAAACTATAAAACCAATAAAAATAGTTTAAAGCTACCTGAGCATAGCCTTTTCGCAAGTGATGTCGTTTCATCAGGACATTGAGCGAGAAGAGTTTTACCGTTTCGCTTCACCTGCTCAACTGCCTATAATTCAATAAATATAATATTCCAGGTGCAGCAAGCGAAATGACAAGAAAAAGCCTTGATATACTGTACGCGCCAGAAATGACTGTCGCCTTTCGGGAGAACAGCGACCAGTGTTGTGACAAAATGGACCAGCGAGCGAGCAGCAGCCATTTTCACAGGTAGGTACTGTAATTATGGAACATTCGAGAGCGTTGATTTGTAGGTATATTGTAATATTAACAAATCAGCTACAATATTTTCTAGCTATAATATTGTTTAATAATGAACTAAACTTACTAGTTCAGGAGGCAACTCCCCTATATACGACAACGCTTCTTGATATGAATGTTGTATTTCGAGTAATATATGCAGGACGCTATCATGATGCTGGTGAAGCCGTGCAAGTCGTAGTGCAACCTGCGCATAGCCCGAGTTCCGCAGCGTTCGTATGGCGTTATCAACATCAAAATATACTTCGCCAGAAGCACTAGCCTAAAATGTAATAGTAATAATGTAATCTATAGTGCTGACGTCGAAGAAGACAGCGATGTTCTGACAAGCTTGTTCAAGTGTATGACTGTGTTTCATGCCGCAACGTTTTGGTATCCGTTCGCCACTAATTTTCCCTAGGGTTCGTCTGCGCTAACAACTATCAAAATTCAGCGTTTTTCACAGAAAATTAGTTTATACATTTAAAACCCTTTAATTGGCGAATTATTCCAGCACGTTTGAAAAATATGTTTTATAGTTTATGAGGTCGGCTAGGGTCTAAATAACAATTTTTTCCAACAACTTCACCCTAGCTCGCTCGGTCATTGGCTACAGCCACATTGTATCGCTTCGGTGGAACAGGGCTGCTTTCGCCCGACGAAGATGGGCGCCCCCGCCGAGAAATTGGCGTTTTTCCGGCCAGCAGAAGCGCTGACGCAACCTGCGATTGGAACTTCAACAAAGACAACACTTTCTTCTGCTCGTGGATTTTACAGTGTCGGCGGTATAACAGCCACCCGTTCACAACGGACAGTACAATACAATAGTAAACTATATTCATTTAATACTTTTTACTGCCCAGGCGGATGCGATAAAGTGACATCAACATGTCACACAGGTCTACTCCGCCCATGTACGCATTGTACGCTTGGACCACGGCAGGTCGTTGGATCTCAATGTATGCTTTGTTTGTCCTTTTTTGACCATCAACGGATAGTCGACCCAGATTGTCCACCCATGTACGACGAGCAAAGTTGGACCGAGCCATTGTCGTACCAACGGACTATTGTTATGTTTGAATTCGCCTCAACAACAAAGTCGTGTGAACCTCGGCCGGCCTTAGCAAGATCCTTCGCTGTGCAAAACAATTTTTGCGCTCCCTTCACGCGATTAGCCCTTATTGTTCCGACGGACCAGATGCCAATTGATTTCAGGTGCTGGACCAGCGGTATACTGGTAAACAAGTTATCGAAAAATAACTTATGTCCAACATCCTTCTTTAGCACTTAAGACAGCTTGATAACAACGTCGCCGCAAATTCCATACGGAGACTTTTGGTTGCTGCTGTCGACAACCTTGCCGGCGTAGATTTCGAAGTGTAGACAATACCGCTAGCGACACAAAGCGCCCAGACTTTGATGCCCCATTTGTATGGCTTTCCGGGATTATACTGTGGCAGACTTGACTTCGCCTTCGTCCGAATAATTTGTTCGTCGACACAATTGTACTCCTCCAGTGGTACATCACGACATTTGGAGACAACGGAATCAATCACTGGACGGACCTTGAACAATTTGTCGTATGAGGGTTCTCCCCGCTTAGGCATTTTATTATTGTCGTTGCAATGAAAATAGCGTTTGAGCTTCTGAAATCGTTTCAAACTCATACAGTCAGAAATTTGCTGGTGCTTGGTATCTTGAGCCCAGTACATA
Source organism: Trileptium ribeirensis (assembly GCA_030248225.1). Taxonomy (NCBI): domain Eukaryota; kingdom Metazoa; phylum Nematoda; class Enoplea; order Enoplida; family Thoracostomopsidae; genus Trileptium; species Trileptium ribeirensis. The sequence goes on along the minus strand of JASANE010002552.1, from coordinate 40,721 downwards.
GAATACTGCGGGTACGGTTGAATTCCTGTTATCAGTGCGATGCCGATGAACTGCTCCATTTCCGCAGCACTTGTATTGATGCTGGTGCCCATTTCCTGGACGGAGAATGTATTCGTTTGATCACTGATTAGGTTTATTAGTTCAGGACTGAAAAAAAGATGGAAGTAATCTACCGGGGCCATATCATGAAGCGGAGGTTCAGGAAACCCATCCACAGTGTACTCTGTGTTAACAGCAGCGCCTTCTCTGTGACGCCATCTAGTTGTAGGTTGCGTGCCGGCAATAGCCCCACCACCACTCGATGGACGCCACCGGCCGCACCACCACTCGACGGACCGCCACCGGCCCCAACATCGCGATCTGGTTCCACGTCCCTTTACCCGCTTTCACCATCCGATTCTTCGATGTTAGCGTCGTCAAATCGCTCGTCGATGGATAGTTCGTCGATATCGTCGTCTGAATCGCTTTCGCCACCGCTGTCATCTATGTTAAGGACTGCCACCGTTATCCATGTTCGGCTAATTCCACTTGATCCAATGGAAAACTGCCTGAGGCCTGCTCCCAGTGCTGAAGTCATCCACATGCCATGGATATCATAAAAGAAGACTTATTCAGGTATCTAAATATATTTGTTTCAAAAGTGAAAACATCACGTACCTTTTACAAAAAAGACCGGAAAGTCGGTTTTCTCCAAAACGACGCTCGCTTCCGACCTAACGCGGTTCGACTAGCCATGTAACTTTCAAGTCTGCAGCTAGAAACAACTGGATGTTTTTATACTGTTGCTTTGGCACTGTCGTTTTACTACAACAAACGCGGTTGGTCAGCTGTTGTTTATTGGCTGGAAAACAACCAATCAGCAACCTGTTGTTCCCATACTACATCGCCAAAGAAAGGGCAAGTAATGTTAAACATTGCTCATATTTTGCTTTGTACCTAAATTTAAAAATGCAGCCAATTTTTTGTGTCACCTGGTAGGTTTGCTGAAGGAAATAACTAATTGCTAAATGACATACAAATACAACGTAATTTTTTCATGACGGTAAATAAAACAAAACACGAGAAAGTTAGTTACTCCGAAAGAGGAGAGGTAACAAAGTCAGATCCGTGATTCGAAGATGTTAAGACAGTATAAACTCGTAAATAATACATAGAGAGCATGCGGTACTACGATATTATCAGTGGAAAATCGCAAATGCATACATAACATGTAGTACTTAACTTACGGATGCCATTACGGAGCACATATTATTTAACTTTGAAAGTTTTATTGAAACGGAGATAGCGAAGCGTGCAGAGTCTTCCCTAATGGCGCCCAATTGCAAAAAAACCTTTTTGTGGACGTGTTGCATGTATTTAAATCTTCACTAGATGGATTGATTTTCGCAAACATTATTTATTCAACGTGTAATAGAACGTAATAGTGAACTTACAGTCCTTGCCAGGAATGACTATCGGGTTTTGAAGGAGCCGATTTGGAATAAATATCGAACACTGCTCGAATAATTTCCGAACAATGTTAGAATTTTTATTATATATTAATATTTTTATTTTCTTAATTTTTCATGCACACGTTCTATTTTATGTCGAACACATTGGAATGGTCTTCGAGCGAACAGCGGCAATTTCTGCCAGAGATTATAGTTTTGTTTGTGCGTGCCCGACTGATATCATATACAAAATCTCAGAAAAACAGCTCGAGTTGGAACATCATGAATCTGGCTATTTGAGCTCTCCAAAATTTTAGATCATTCTTGCCAAAAGCAACAGATCGAAATGGAGACAACAATATAAGAATTTCTTCATCAAGAGTTACAATTATATTTTCTTAGTCGTCTTCGAGCTATGAGCCATAGGTTTAAAAATAAATATTGATGTTTTCACAACTTTGGCTGAATATTTTCTTGTTCATAAGGGGTGACAGATAAAATTAGAATAGGGAAAAGGTTTTGTATGCAAGTAATAACGCCCTCGTTGCATGTTACATTCTATATATACATAGAATGTCGCATTCCATGGCACGTATATATTATTAATTCCATCTTGGCGAAAATGATTGTGGCCCAGAGGATCATGACCATAGATATGTTTCTGAATTAGCATGACCATATGTTTCTGATTTCGATGGCACAGCTACTGCAGTTGATGCCAATGTGCTGCGAAGTTTCTTCTGTATTACGTATCCCACAAGAATTACTGTGCGACAACGCCAGCTTAGCAATCTGATGATTCAAATAATATCCGGTGAGTAGCGAGATAGCGCTCCTAAGTCTGAACTTGATGAGTTTGCATAGGTAGATGTGCCAAGATTTGTCACACGTAGGATTTCAAACTTTCAGCTGTCTGCACACCATGTTGATTCCAATTTGTTAGATAGTTCTTTAGCAGCCCTTTTAATTACTGAACATCTGTCAAATCTGGCGAAGTGTAAGAAACAAGGTTCAGGGTCAACAAAATACATGGTGTGAGCTCTATCTTGCCGGCTCATCCGATTTGTCGTTCCCACAGAATCTAGACTAAGTATGTCACGGCGCCTGCGGAAACAGGTTCCAAAAACATGAACATTTGCAACCAGTAGGTCAATTAATTCAGCTTTTAGATTTTTACATATTAAATTATAGCACATTACAAAGTCATATATTGAAAATGTTTAAATCTTTGGTGAGGCATATGAGTCAACAGAAATCATTCGTTTATATTGTGATAAGATATACTAAAAATGTTTATAAATATGTTACAGATATTACCTTGGTTCATAATAAGAAACTATTAGCTTCATATTTCTAGACCTTCTGGGGCCAAAATTTGTGTTTTTCATAGCGATCTCGATCAAGTACAGTCTTGATTACAGTCTTCAATAAATATTTATAAATTAACTTGGGTACTAAAGTGATTATGATCAGTATTTGGGAACCCAAGTATGATTCTACGTTTCCAAAACTGATTAGTAACCCTTTTTGGGGCCCAAAATATTTTTCATATTCCAAGTCTATTGATGACACCACACATTGGTTCTCACTGGTGTAGATACTACATTTTTGATTTCGAATTTCTACAAATATATTTACTCTATATCTTAAATGCCTAATGGATAGACATCGGAATGTTTCAAAACTTCCTAATTTAGATTGTTTATAATACTTCAGCTATTTGAAGTACTCACCATACTCCTATATATTTCTGCTCAATTTTCTTGGAAACCATGTACTGACCTATATTTTCATGTCTATTGTGAATAGCCAATAAGCGACACCACAGTGGTTTTACGCTGCTCCAAGTGGATTATTATATGGTACGACAGGTAGGTCATTATATTTAACTAAGTGAAAAATCCTTGAAAAAGCTGCATTTAGGCAAAAATAGAAGCGTTTTGGTACCGTCTCTGATTACTGATTACTTATTAACAGTATCTTAGTGTGTGTCGTTAGAAATACACGACTTTGAAAATTTTCATATTTCGAGTCCTCGCTTTAACTAAGGCGATTCTCTAATTCATGTCCTTTGGAACAATCCGGCGCTGACAATTCTGAACTAGCCTCGCCCGGTTCATACACCCTGGAGAAATGTTCAGCGTACGGATAAGCCGGTTTTAGTATATAAATAAAGGTATTTTCCATTTTCAGTAACGCACACCCCTGGAGCATATCGATTTCCATGGCCATTAGGCAGGCGAACGTCACTATGCGTACGAAACAATTCATGCGAAAAATTACCGAGGAAATTATTATTCATACAGGTACAGAGGTATCTTTTAAAGTGAAATAACTAGCAATACATGGAAACCAAGCGACCAGTCTTACTAAAGTAGGAACGGCAAAAAAGCACAATTATTTCACAGCACAAAAGCAAAACAGCGACTAACTGTTACAAATTCTTCCAACTTTTTCAGATTTGACAACTTTGTATAGCAGTTGAGCAAAATTGTGGTATGATCTTTACTTGCGCGATGTTGTTTATGCAGAGCTTCAAGATATATCGTTAGTTGACTAATTCGCTGCGTATCCAAGAACTAAACAATATACAAAACTTTACACAGAGTTGGGGTAACAATTGCAAATGTAGCAAATTATTAATAAGAGGATGCAAGGCCATATTTTATTGAATTTATAATAAAACCAAATGTATTAGAGAAACTCCTGTTTTTGACACGAACGAAAAATGCAAGCGCGTCTTTTTCTGTAAACTGAGTTGCATAACCTACACGCAACGTATCTTATTTATACATGGTCGAGTTCCGAGAAACCAATGAGATAGGGATTCCGCCACCACGGGGGGTCGTCAGCTGGGGTCAGGCTGCTGGCGCGGAGCAAGGTGAGGTCGTGACGGGTGATAAATCTATGAAATTTTGTGGCACTATTCTCAAATCTTTTGGCATTCATTTTAACAATTTTCCCCAGCTTTTAAAAAATTCGTCCCAGTATTTGCTAAAATTTTCTGTGCTCCTTGGGAACGGGTAGCGCGGAGCCTCAGTAGTGATCATGCTACCTCCCAGGGGGTCAGCACCGTCCTGAGGGGGAACGAACCTCAAGAGCGGATAATGCCACATGTCCTCATATAGGCATGTATAGTCTTATTGTGTCACGGATCTAACCTATTTCATCTATTCTAACATGTAGTAGTACTATATCGCAAACAAGGAGCATTTATATTTATGTTTTCTCAACCAAACCATTAATAATTATGGTTCAACATTCAACGAATTGAATAAACCTCAGTCTAATACCGAATTTTTGACTGCTTATTCTTGAAAGCAGAAACACGCAAAAAATTTCCACAATTACATATGCAGACTTTGAAAAACGTGACCTGAAACCTATAAGGTGGCCCATTTGGTGACTGTTGAGAGTTAATGTTTTGTTAAATATTCCGAATAAGACGTCTTAGGAAGCTGTGATCTCATGTATTGTGAGTAATATTTGTTAAGGTTTTGAATCCCGGCCCTGAACTGATGATACGGGCAGTTAGGCTTCAGACTCATATGGTTTGCTTGAGGAATAGTAGATTAGATCGGGACCAAAAACGTCTTGCATGAACACTCTATGTGCCTCACTTAAAACATCAGTGTGGTATATAAATATCATATTTACTTAGTATACGTTTTCAGGAATATATGTGTTGAGTGTGCAACCTTTTAGTGGGTACACGTACAACATGAATGTCAATATCTTCGGCAAAGCGAAAATTGCAAATTTTGGAAACTTCATCAAAATTTTCATCCAGTGACCAAAATTTTAGTCGAAATCGAAGTTATAATTATATTAACAGTTTTGGGTCCCGGATATTTAACCTAAACTTATATAAATAATAGTCATAAAATATTTTGATGAGAGACCATTTTAAAACTTAAATTCACAAACTTATTAGTAACTAGGGAACGTTATAAAACTGTGTAAGGTTCAATTCACTTATTAACATTATTTTCTACTGTCTCCCGCTTTCACAATATTGCGTTTAGTTTAAATATGTAGCAGTGTTACCTTTCGAATTACGTAAGACGCTTCGACAGATCCAATAGTCTTCACGTATTGCGTCACAGCATTATCAAAATCATTTTTCCTGGAATACAGAACACGTTTCCGATGCACCAACGAAGATACAATGTGCCAACTCATATACATTGAAATGTCAGTAACAAATTGAAGTTATGTATTATGCTTATCTAATACTCGGGACGCTGTTGCACTACCCAACTTCAAAAGCAGTGTACGTACGACCCCAGTTATCGTAACCTCAAGGGCGAACTTAAAATCTTGATTCGAGGACTATCCCATGGTCAGATCCAAGAAGCTTCGGAGCTTAGCATGCGGCAGAAGCGTTTCACGGGACGTGTTCGGATCCCGCCGGATTGGTTGCGCCACATGTGGTACTATCTTTGTGGTCCTCAGCGAGGTTGGTTTCGCCACATACTCATTCATAGGGCAAAAATAACCATACCGCGATTCCCTATTGCGATATCATCTGGATGTTTAATCGATTGGTTGCTCGAATACATCGTTAGTGTTTATTCGAGTATAATGCTATTACTGAGTTTATAGCCACACTGACCCCCAAGGGTACGACAATTCCTGGACGCTTAACGTCGGATTGTTCCGCTGCACTCATTCATCGACGGATCGGTAGGGTGGTTCAACAAATCCTCGCGTCGTTGAACATTTAGAGCTTTCGCATTTCGGTCGTACAAAAAACACATTGAGGCTTGTGACCTTCAGACAGCAAGCCTGAACGCAGTACGTCGATGGGGGCGACGATTTCAAACCCCTTTGTACATAGCGCTACATTATATCATCAATCAACACGGCAACACGATGGATTTTCAACGATTTTATTGACAAGCAAATCGCTTACACATTCGATACGGGTTAACATAATACGGTAATCCATTCGGTGACATCAATCACATAAGTAATGGGCATGGTACAATTAATATAACATGAGCAAGTATTTCACACAAGTAAAGTGGGTCAAGTCAAACCACGGGTCAAAACCTTCTTGATCGAACGTATACAGCCGTAAACTATGAGCAAAACTATTCCTCTCGCACGAACAAAACTATTCAGAAAAACATTAGATTGACAAGTACTAGAGTGATTTGTTCCTAAGGAAAACTCAATTAGAAAACTCGATAATTCGAATAGCAATACAGATCTGAACAAACAGATTCACCGGTCATTGAGACCGTTACAAACTCTCTACTTACGTGGTGTTTTAAATTGCTACCTATATAACCGGCGGTCGGATTTAGAACTCGTTTCATTGTCCGACCGGAAAAAATGGTGGAGCAATCCTGGAAATCAGATTTTGTCAAAATTGTTCCAGCCTTTGTCAGGGGAAATTTACAGAGGCTGGATTCGACCCTTATTTTCTACTAATGACGGTCAAGGAACCTACTCAAAACCGGTCCACCCGGCCGGGACCCGTCCGACACAGCATCTCACAATGCTGCTAAAATTTACACGAAAAATTATCCCAATTTCCACAATTTTACCAACACTGGTAAAATCGTTACTGCAAATACAGTGTCGGCGTATGGGAGTTTAGCGACCCCGATACAGCCGTGGTACATTGAGGACTATATGTAGGGCACGGATTGAAGCAGCGGCCCTATTCAAAACCGGTCCACCGGGTCGGGCCCGACACAACATCTCACGCTGCTGCTAAAATTTGTACGTAAAATTTCTCAATTTTCATAATTTTACCAACGTTGGTAAAATTGCAACTGCAAATACAGTGTCGGTGTATAGCTGAGCGAATCCGATACAGCCGTGCTGCACTGATGACTATGCAGGACAAGGACTGAGAGAAACACTCTGGCTGTGAATATTAACGCTATAACGCTGAAGCTAAATCTCGCTATAAATACTTGTATATATGTCAAAATTTATCTTATTGTCAGAAACCTGCTCCTTTTGCACTGCTCGAGTTTAAATTCTTTATAACTTTTGAAAGATCCATGGCTTTACCGGCTCGAAGTCTCAAACGAAAGATGTAGAGGGGCACTAGTTGTAAAACAAGAATTATCTTGAAGGAATTTTGAGTTATTAGCGATTAAAATTTTAGACGTGCGACCCCCTATCGGGTCATCGGACTTATGAACTCGGTTCAATTATGTCGATATTGTGTATAAACCATCAAAATTTTGAGCTACGACGATATACTTAATTGCCGCGCGATCTGTAAATTCTTCGGGTGCAGATAGGTTAAAAAGTAAGTTGAATAAAAGTTATTGCGAAAACCATAAATGAATCCACCAGAAGTCATAAGACCAAAAATAAATGGGCTAGCATAAATTTCATGTACGTCCCTAAACGTTATTTTAAGTCTATCGACTCAAAATCATTTCCTAGCTCCTAACTCGTCCCAAAAATCATGGAAAATTAATCTCTGGGAGTACCACGTTTGTTTCACGCCGAACTCCGACCGAGGGGAACCGAAATTTCAAGAAGCGATTCAGTTGTTCTTTAACAAGTCCGTAGATTTTGCACGAGGACCGATCTCATTGAAAAGATCGAAGAGTTTTACGACAGAGAAGTCTGGCCCGCTCCAACAAACTCTAAGGCGTTCCGGAGTTATGGGCAGGAACATCGATGACCCTCATTTGACACTTTGCAAAACGTTTTGTTCATTAATTTTTTCCTTTCCCCAGTGAAAATAAGCACTAGAGAATGATAATTTATATTTTGTACTTATGAATGTCATATATTTGTGAAATTTGCTGTTCCCTACACGGCGAACAGGCACAAGTCAAGACACTCTTTCACTGGCAGGGGCGGTCGGGAAAGGCTAAAAATTTTCCTTACAAATGTCCTAAATTCATTTTTCCTAATTCGTAGCGTCATGTAATTTTTACCAATGATACTAATTACAACACATAATAATGCAAGTGCAAATAGCGGGTCGCTGCTGGGAAGGTATCGCGATATACCTCACAAAACCCTGACGGCTCTATGCATATGTAATAGATCCATACGGATCGTTACGAGGTGGATTAATCCTGACCACAGCCTAATGGCAAACTTTTATCGAAAACCCATAATCTTGTGCACAGTATAATGGACAACATTTTTTCGAACACCAAAAAATCCTGTCCACAGTATAATGGACAACATTTTCAGCGAACATCAAAAATCCTACAAACAGTGTAATGGACCACATTTTACTGAATACAAAAATCCTGACCACAGTATAATGGTCAACATTTTGGCGAATTCCCCAATAATCCTGGCCATAGAGTAATGGTCAACATTTCCGAATTTAGTCGTGAATGTCTCCCCACTTGGAATACCCATCAGAAATGACCCAACTGGGTAGGAAACCCGCCCTAGCCCCGCAATACGAACGTAAATGAGGTTAGAACCAATATATGAATCCGTTGCGCGTAAGCCACTATGTAAGTCGATTTTCTTCGTATGTACGAACTGACATTAAGACCATGTAGTCACCGTATTTATAGACCGTATATATTTAGTACTGATCACAAACCATTACGCGCATTAATCTCGCTATGAATCAAAGATTTTTGTCATGTTTCGGCCCGCACCGCAGACAGTCTTGAGAATCAAAAACCACTGATTATGCACATTTATTTGTCGTATATTAGCTGCGTCGGATTATTGGCCGTAAAAGCTCCACGTTCCCTTGACATTTATATGATAATGATACTTGCTATTGTACCTTGTAATGAATTTATGCTGTCTTATTGGCCGTAAAAGCGCCATTAACCATTGTCATGTCATGCCGTTTGTATCATATGATTGTTATATATTATGGTACTTTCGTGGTGTGCAAGTTTGGAGGCACAAGGAACTGGGAATAATTTGTCTTGCGTAGGAGGATTTTTATGGAAAATCTAGGGATTTTTGGCGCTTCTAAAACAGTGTTTTTGTAGGTTGAAATTGCGAGCATGGTGAGCCCTTGCCATACTCGAGTTGAAGAAAATTATAGGCCGGTAGGACTCCCCGCTGGACTCAATATGTGTATACGTGAGCGACTATAGCCCTACCCCGCGTGGTAGGACCGCAAAGCTTATTTTGATTCTTTGTAGGAAAGATTGGCCGTGACGGATACCCGTCACGACCGTCCTCACGAATGAGGACCACAAAAAGGTGACTGTTCGCCCGAAAGAGAACAGTAATTGAGAAAATTCCCTGAAAATTATAAGAGAAAACTGAAAGTATAAAATTCCCCAGTGTTCAATAGTTATCGTCACACTGGTGAGTCGTAGTGCTTTATGAAATATTATTTACCAGCGTTCATTCTCGCTGGTTGAGATAAGAAACAAAAATGAAAATTTGGCACCTAAAGTATCGGCTCCTGCCCATATCTCCGGAACCGTTGGGAAATCGAAAATTTGTTACTTAACCTTTCTTATAGGAAATTTTACGGTCTTTCGAATGAGGCCGGTTTCGTGGAGATCCAACCCGGATCCACGGACCTATGAGCAATTAAAAATGTACGTAATCCCATAAAATACAATTATTTGAATAACTCCATGAATATTAGTCACAAAGTTATATATATGGCATCATCGTAAACCCCAGATCCGAAGCTTTAATTTGAGCTCGGACCGGTCCCGCTGCGCCCACTTTTAGGTACCCCCTGGTGCGAAGATTTCAAGAACAACGCCCCGACAGGTGTGTCACCCCTCATTGGATTCCCCTTGTCAAGAATAACCCAAATATGCATAAAACACCCCAGAAAAATGTGCCCCGAACCCAGGGGAACCGTTTAAAACACCCTCATTTTTGAAAAATTTGGTATGGACCCTCCCCAAGAGCTCATTTTCCCCCTGCAGACCGAATATGGTCCTGTTACATATTAAAATAACCGGACGGACGCTCTGAGTCCGAATCCGGGTTTATCCTGGCACGCCGGCCATCGTCCAGGGATTCCCGCCCTCTTTTTACCCCTGCACCCTCGCTTTCGTTTGTTTTGTTTACTTGAGCCGCGTCTCTTTAATACGAGTTCCATATCATAGTAAAAGCTTATATAAAGTTTGGTATATACTAGTTGCATTTTCTTATCAGCAGAACAAGTTTAATATCAATTTAACATAAAACTTATATTAAAGTAGTATTAATTTGATATAACGGGTAGCTGGATCTATCGCGTGTGTATTAGTCTTCTCAAGCAAATAGTAATCAAATTTATATTAATGCGGCACAATAGCTCTATTGGGATGGTGATACTTCTGCGTACTTGCTGCTTCGATCTACGTTATTTCTTGCAGTTGTTGAGACGAAACTAACTGAGTAAACATTGCATTCCAAGCCACATATAAAGTTAATATTAAAATGTTTTAGTAGTTTATATAAAGTCAGCTTTAATTTGGTGATTTATTTGCGGTACCTAGTGAAGTTTTCCGACTTCAAAGCAATAAGCTCGACTCGGTGAGTGTGATACTGAAGTGGTATGTATGCGCTGATGGAGTTAGTAGTTTAAACGGTTTGTATTTAAAGACGGTATGTATGCGCTGATGGAGTTAGTAGTTTAACGGTTTGTATTTCAAGACTCGAACTATTGGCAGGGCGTTATTCAGGTATATTTAAACGAGTACACGAGAAGTTTCTACAAAACTCTTATTAATTTAGAAAACTTTAGATGAAGGTAATCAAATTTATTCGATAAAATTTATATAAAATCGGTCTAAATTTAGGACCGATAAGAATATTTATTTTAAGTCTTAGGAATTGGGGTCAAATCGCCCCAAAAGTGCTGAATAAGCACTTTAACGAATTCCTAAGTTTAAAATTTCAAAAATTTGAAATTCAGTATAAAAGCAGAGACGCACAAACTCTGCAGAGTTCAGTACGACTGCGGCAGCGCAGAGTTCGGTCGTTTTGCAGACCGGCTCTGCCGCTTTGTTTATTACTACAGTTTTATGCTTTCTCCTCGTGGCTTTCTTGGTGCTTTCGTGATTGGACGGGCACCAGCGATGGACGCCGAGTCAAAGGATACGAAGATGTAAGTGTGGACGGGGAGGCGTAGGTTAACCACTGACTAGTATCGACACGGAATAGGAGTAGCCTTGAGAATAGTTAAGATAGGAACGAATAGCTTGTATTGACCACTTTTAGCTTGAGTCTCCACGGACTCCCGGTCCACACTTCCGTTTACATGATAGCCCTGTCCGTCCTAGCTTGTCCCGCAGACACGAAGTGATGACTAGCCGCCCAAATAAATTATTTCGGCAGCCGTAGTCGTATTCAACCTCCCTCGGTCAATGAGTTAGGGCACAAACAAGCGTGACACTCACGCTTAGATCTATTTACATGCTTCCCTGAGTCGAGTTAGGAAATTAGGAAAATGTTCTTTGAGCCGACCGAGGTTAAACAAAATTTCTGACTGAATATTGTCATTGGAACTTCGAATCGTCCATGGTCACGCATGTTTTAGTTGACAGTTGTCAAAGCTGGTTTTCAAGATTTTATGGTTTTTACGATTTCTTTGGACGAGAGTCCGTATAGTGGTTTTGCTGTTTTATTTGGGAATATTGACAAACCAAGTTGTTTCTGGAACCCAGTCAAAAGACTTCGCTCACAATGCAGTAGTCCTGTAGGCTTCATCCACCCGCTGAAAAGTTGCACTGCACCACTAACAAACATATGGGTTTAATGCCTCGTGAGCGATACGGCTCACCTAGGTAGAAAAGTTGATATAACTTGAGAACCACCACCGGGATTTAATTAAAATTTTACCAGGATCTCGAGAAGGATCCGAGCTTTTGACCCAACATGTAAAGCACTCAAAATATCGCGTCGAAAACACAAACCCGACGACCCCGAAGGCGGTTGCCTCCAGCAAAATGTGAAAATCAAAATATCGTGTCTTTCTCCAGGAAGTTCGCTACAATTTTGACAGTTCCTTTGTAGTACTGTCTACCAACGAATAGGATCCTAAATCTTGTCGATTTAGGATTGGAACCCCAAACCCGACGGCCTCGAAGAGGCCTAACCCCACCAAAAACGTAAAATTATAATATCTCAAGATCCTCTCCATGAATTTTGCTGAAACTTTCGCTGTTTCTTCGTAGGAACGTCCGCTAACGGACGCCATTTCGAAACCTAACATTATCGGGTCGGAATCATAAACCCGACGGCCCTATAGGGGTCCGCCCCCACCTAAAATTTGGAATGTCTATAAGTTAAAGTTCCTTCCAGGAATTTCAGTGCTTTTTATTATACAAACAGAGGCCCGTTAGGCCTTCTATTTGAGCTATTAAACCCGGCAAAGCCGTGGCTGAATCAAAAATTTCTGAGGTCGTATTTCTGAGTCTCTCTCTGAGTGTATATGGCGATAATGCAGCACGAAAGCCGACGGAGACTTGAATCTCCGATATACGGCCGCTGCAATGAAATTATCAAATTTACCAGAGTTGGTAAATTTGTTAGCAGTGGTAAAATTTTAGAGAAACAAAATTGACGATGTCGCTAGGCGCGGTATCGGGTCTATCGGGTCTCGGCCCGACCGAACAATTTTTGTGAGGACCGTTGACCCGGTCCTAGAAAATCGATACATAAGGTCAAGCCCAGCCCCTGTGCAAAATTGCACGGAGATATGCATGCAAATTAAAAAGTTATTGGCAATCAAAGGTCTTCCCCAGCCCCAATCGAATTGTACCCAAAATCTACGACGAAAACTATGGACCGAACACTTGAGGAAACAAACCGAGTAAAATACAGTTAACAAGATTGTTACGGTCGTCCCGACAACCGGGGCCTCGATCAGTGACTCGCTTGGTCGAGTAGGACACGCTGAAACTGTCAGTTCAACTCTAGTACTAAGTGGAACCCTTCTCCAGAGCCATTTTCAAGCTATAATAACTTAAGCAGCAGTATTTTTAGGACAGTGCTGATGACCCACGGGACATCACCACACATAGTTTTTGGTTTTAGTCAAATTCATAGGTAACTAGAAGCAATTCTAACCCCTGCCCCTAGACCCCAAACTTGGTAGGAAAATTGTACCATGACAAAGTACAATCCCCAAGTTGGTTGAAACCTTTCGAACTAAAAGTGATCATTAGCCGTATCGGTAATTGGGCACGTACTAGCTCGCCCTTTTTCTCACGCTCGTATCGTTACGTATCAGTAATGGTGAGCGACTTGATCTTTGTGGCACACACTCCACATGTAGGAACCGAGTTAAGATGGCACATTAGCATCGGAAATCAATTAAGTAAGATAAGTTTGTTAGTCCTTTTGAATTTGTCGAAATTGATAATACCCCATGGCAGCTCCGTACTTCGGTAGTGGCCTACTGATACGCCACAGTGCATTATCGAATAAATAAGTTAATTCGTGACCCGAAATTCTGTTCTTGGATGAACCAAACAACTTCCTAAGTAAACCATGAACAATTTAGTACGATTCTTTGGTGTGGAAGCGACCATTATAACTAGTATGCAGCACGCCTTTGAGTTCTTGTCTCTGGATTCCGTTGCGGAGCAACCCTTTTTGATGTAATTACTGTCAAATGCGGAATCATTTTATGATCATGAAAAATTGAAGTTAGTAAGGTTGTAGCTCATACTCGTGGCCGCGAAAAGTCCGTTTTCGGCAGTTATTCAGTGTCACCCACGAGCCTCGATTGAAGGCTAAGCTTTATAGTTTTGCTTGAGGAATGATTTTCTAGGAAAATTGGAACCAAAACTTAATCAGTTAGATCTATGCAACCAGTCGAAAATTTTATCTCTTACTTATGGTCACAGCCCCATACGTATATATGTATGTGAGTAGGGAAAATTTTTTTAGATATCGCACCCTTGTTGTACCATAAAAAAATTCACGAGTCGTACCAAGGAACGCCTCTCGAACTAGTCGTTTTACCAATATATATACGTAGTTAAACACATAGAGATGGTATAATTTCTCGTTTGTAATGATACTTTGCCATTCACATATATATGTAACCCAATCGCTACTTTTCAATATTTACCAATGCTTACTGATCATGTACCATAGTCTCGTGATTAGAATGAGCAAGATCAAGTCTCGCGAACGTCCCGTTGTACGCTTTACCCCGCATACCGTGTTTCGTTTCCGCCTTTCGCTTGCATGAACCTGTTGTTTGTCGGAGTACCGTTCTTTAATGTTAGCGATCGTAGTTCCGAGCAAGTAGTTAGTTCAATGGCGCCTGTTTTTACCGATAACTAACCGCACCACTTGCCGGTACTGACTTTTGATTTGACCCACTGTTTTTCATGACTAAGGTAAGCGCAGCTGTCATTAGAAAAGGCTTCACAGTATACGCTGTGTCTTGACTCAGCTGTGGTAGTTCAGTGAAAAAGGCGACGACTCCGCAACCCGCCCCAAATGATGCTCTGCTCATTCTTGTATTAGCGTACCATATCTGCGACATAATGCTTATTGTATTCGAACGTACAATACGTGTCTGTCTACACACCCGTAATTTTGGGACTCGTCAATAAATGCTCAATGGAAACCCAAGTTGTTCAAGTGTTTTGCTGATCTGTAGTAGCGATAGGAATCCAAAGGGGTTTGAAATCCGTCACCCCAAATCGACGACCTACGTTCAGGTTTGACACGCGCATCGAAGAAGCAAACCTTAGCGTGACTGGCCGATTACAACTAAGTTTGTTAATTATGACTATTATGTAAGTACGACTCGTGCGACTTAATTAGGAAAAATTACAACTCACGCTGAGCACCCAGAATAGGAAACTTGGACGCACGAATCCGACGTTAAACGTCTATGGATTTGTCGGACCCTAGTGGGGGCCACTGGCTAAATTAAATAAACTGACCGTTTCGAGAGAGTGGGAATCCATTTCGATCAAACCTAAATACCTAAAATTTCACACTTCCCGGGTTAAACGTGGATAGGGAATAGTGGTCTGGTCTCTTTGGCCTGTGAACAGGTGACAGAGCCAACCTCCCTGGGGACCTCAAAAGTAGTACCTCGTAACCCTACGTAACTACGTGAGCAACCCGTCCGGCAGGATCAGAACACATCCTGTGAAGCGCTCCCGCGGCTTGCTAAGCCCCGTAAATTTACCCAATAGGACCGCCCTTGAAGTCACGATAGCCGGGGTCGTATGGTCATTACGTCTGGGAAGTGCGTAATGCAGCAGCGTCACGTATATATTACACATATATACATATGAACATTATTCTTTACTGAATTTCATGGTTATTACAGGTAACAAATCAAGATAGAACGAATAATTGTGATAGGTCGGAGGCGGTAAGTACCTTGAGTTACCACATCAGACCCGGTCGACCAGAGGCGGATTATTGCATTGCAATTATAATTAATAAGTAAATCATGTAAGTTTCGCAAGACCAATATACAAATCAATGATTATCATAATATCATTCACAAACGGTACAGGAAAGATACAGAGCTCGCGTAAATTAGGTAGTTCGTTCAGCGGAGCGAAGCGAAGAGTTTTTATCGTCAGAGGAGAAAAATCGGCACTGTCTGTCCGTCCGTCGAAATCCCCAATAATTACTGAGCTGGTTTAAATTTTTTGTTTGAAAGGCTTAGTATCTGACAGGTGCCAGACATATAGTTTTTGTCAAAATTCGCTGTAGCTAATTAGTAATTAACTAATTGGTTAAGCGCCTTAGCCTATTTTTAGTATTTTCAAACAAAAATTGTTTTTTACAATGAATAATTAATGTAAAGCTATTATTTTGACGTATACACCACATCTCACTGAGTTGATTGTAAATATAGTGTTTATTACTATTTGAAGAAGTTAAAAACATGCTAATTAGTTAGTTTATTAGCTAATTACAAATTATAATTATTAAATACGCTAATTTTTTGAAAATTTACAAAGTGCTCAGAAATGAAAAATAAATTGCACTCGGGAGTTTTCTATGTCGCTAATCACGAATATGACATTCCTGATGCTCTAAAACTTGGATGTATATATTAATTAGTTAATTAATTAGCTAATTAGTTAAAGTTTTTCTAATTCTAAAATCACCACAAAATTCCAAATTTTTTGTACTCGGTGGTTTTCAATGTCGCTGATCATGAATAGGTGGTTTTTGAAACTTTTTGATTTTATTATGGGTGCTAATTAGTTTATTAATTAGCTAAGTAGTTTATATTACCTGTTAGTTAATCTTTTTTGCAAGCCAGCTTTTTATATGATGGATTGACATCGGTTCTCTAAAACCTGATTCTTATTATAAATTTATTGAGTTAACATTTAGATGAAATACATATATACACAAATAATATGCAAAATACTTTGCATGTTGCTCCGCTCACTTTTGTAATGTATTAGGTTTACTAATATGCTCTTATTGCAATTACCGTAAAACCTCAAACTATACACAAATCGAATATTCAATCGTCATTCATGCTATTCCATATAGTTACACTACTATAACGGTAAATCATACAATGGTAATGTCAGATCATACAAATTAGAACAGTAAATCATACAATGGCAATGGTAGGACTATGTTAGATTATACAATTAAAACGATGAAATAATTACAGTTTTATGGATTCGACACAAGTTTCAACAAAACCTAAGCGGTAGAATACGGCAAGACTCACAAAGTATAAGCCACAGTATATGGACCATGTTGTCCTGATCGTACTTTAGTCATGCGTTAAGAGTCAACCAAAGAAGACGATATACTTAGGCGTGCGATCCACGACAATACGTACACTGATTCGGCAGATATTTATCTACATAATGTCGAAATCCCACAATAATTTTAAGAGTTACACGAATAATTCTTTTTAACACATCGCGAGAACCAATATACAACAAACGCACGGACACACAATGGTAAACAGGTAAAAATACGACGGTATATGTGCAGATATTTAAAGGCATACATACAGGAGATACAAAAGAAGATATATGGTTATACAATAGTAAATACTCGATTACCCATAACGAAGGACTAATTTCATCAAAACTAAAAGTACTCGGTCAATTCATATTCAATCCAATACACACTCCCACGTCCTCTCCTATAGAGAAGAATTCTTGAATTTGGTTACTCCAATTTCTATGATGGGTGCAATTCTAGGGTTCAACAATGAAGGCCATAATACCGGGGAAAGGATTAATCTGTGGCTTATCCATCCAGAGTGGATATGTTACACTTAATATACGCCAGTATCCACATTTTGCACTAATAGATTACGAATCACGTACGATTACTACTAGATTACGAACAATATGTAAAATGGTGAATAAGTGAAAAACCGTAGTGATTTTTCCAAGTTATGCAGTGCTTACGCAAACCTTTAGGTAAATTGTGATTCAAAATAGTATTGGTCTCCAGACTCGTGAATAAGATGATACTATCATTGTACTTTCAACACAAACTTTCGCTAAAAGGTACGGGTACAAATAAAACGAGCAAGCAATAATTTGAATAATGCATTATATAAAATGAATGTTATGCGAGCCTAATGCCGCCAATAACTGATGTGACTGCGAAGCTTTATCTTTGCCACCGACTTGATTGTTTATCTTACCGCGCAGTCAACATACTACTGTTTATAGCAATGACAGGACGTCAAAGTTTAAAATAGCACAAAGGTTGTTAATGAAACAACTGTTTATCCCGCACTTCCATATAAAAAATAACTTCATAATTAATCATATAATGTATGACACACTGTTCACGTCTTGTTAAAAGCCGTGTACTCGTCCTTTATAAAAAAGTGCAAGTAATAATTTGAAGCTACGCTCCAAAAATGACTGTTGTTTTTCGGTCTAGAAAATACGTATAGGCCAAGCCATAAATTGCTGTCGGTTCGAGATCTGTTCCATTTTTTTCGAAACGTTATTTTTGGTTCTCATTGTGATTGAAGGTCCTGTTAAATATGATCATCGAGCGTTTAAACAAAAACATTGTTATAAAAACTTAATATTCGAAAATGTTAGAAATGCTCTGAAGAGTGCGATCTTCGGCCGAAACAATCTGTTCGTTATGGCATTCCTTTCTGGAAAGGACCATAACAGATTTCGAGCAGCGAACGAACATCGAGCGAGCAGCGATCAGTTATGGCGATTACTGTACTAGAAATAATTTCAAACTAAAAATTACGCAGTGACTGCTTTAAATCACAGTTTACCTATGAGCAAAACTTCACAAACAGAATTGAAAACAATGAAAACCTTCGCTTTTTTAAATAATTTTAATTCCCTCACTGATACAAATAGTCGCCGTACTGCTTGAATATTTCAGCCAGCTCCGTTTCATCTTTGAGAGTATTTTTCGCGAGACTGAAACAAAATAAAGACGTTTTACGCAAGTATTTTACAAAAAACACACAAGACACATTCATATGATCCAAATCATAATATCCAAGTTCGCATGAGAATAAGACGCTGTTGTCTATATCTAGGCACAAGCGGTATATACTAATAGCTTTCGAGTCGCCATAGCATAGAACCAAACACACGTGGTACTTTTGGTTACTTATCTGATCTTTGTATCCAGCCGAAGTGGGGTGCCTCAATGTGCAGTGTATATTGGTTACTTACACCACATTGTAAAAAGGTTATTGAGCTTTTGGCCATGGAAGATCAGTAAGGGTGTTAGATTTATTTATGGGTTTTGCAATCTTCCAAATTGGACTTATATCCAATTATTCAAACATATTCGTCAAACTAATGCACAATGTACGCTTTACAACCTTACATAGCACCGAATGGTTCTAGGCTTCTCCGACAATAAGGAATACCGCAATCAAAATGTGATATAATGAAACACAACGCTGATCAAATATCACCAATAGTATTACTAGCAGAAACGTTTTATACCAAAAATTAAGGATAATTATTGTTTAAACAAAAATTCACAAAATCCAGATTCATGTAACCAAATTTTCTATAAGCTGCAATTTGTTGTAACCCTACGTATCATCACACGAGAAACTTATTCCTCAAATTTATCACGCATTTATATCCTGAGAAATTGAATGCTTTTCGTTTAGCCCCAAGTCGAATTAGGCCAACTCTGGAGATACAGCGATAATTTTGGAACTATTCGACTCAGTTCGACGAGCTGGTACAGAATGTACCCGTTTCGGCCACATTTATGACAATTTTTTTCCGATAATTTGGGTTCCAACTGGTATCCAAAATTTTCGAAAAATTGTTCTCTATAAAAGTGTAAGTTTATATACCATTCTAACCTCATTGACGAGCTGAGTTGAATGGTGCAAAAATCAGTTGAATCGGTTCATGAGTTAACAGCTTAGGCAAATCTTAGGCTATGCGTAAGTCGTTATCCCATAACCTCATTGACGAGCTGAGTCGAATGGTGCAAAAATCAGCTGAATCGGTTCATGAGTTAACAGCTTAGGCAAATCTTAGGCTATGCCTAAGTCGTTATCCCATGAACCGATTCAGCTATTTTTATCACAATTCGATTCAGTCAATGCGGTACAAAGGGAAACCAAGAAGTCGAAAAAATTGTCATAAAAACGGTCGAAATGTTTACATTCTGCACGAACTCGTCGTTAAGCTGGTCTTCAAAATTGACAAAGGTCGGGCTAAAGGAAAAAACCCGATAAATTTCATCCGCAGCTAACGGAATCTGTACTTTTAATAAGTGTATGCTTAGTTGCAAATCGAAAACCCGTTTCAAGCGGTAATGCGCAAACAATTTACTATTACTTATCCAGCGATGATAACACACCCATCGTTGCTCGCTATGCCCGCTCCGTTTGAAGAAAACGCATTACTCGCCATATAGAACTCCACAAAATTCATCGCCCACAATAAGTAATGTTATGGCTAACATATCAGTAAATTATCGTAAAGGCATACAAACACAAACAAATTTACTTGATTGCCAAATCGTACAAGCTTTTTCTGAATAGAATCTGCAGTTTGCTTTGAATATCTTTTTCAAATAGTTGGTACACCTATCCACGAAACATGAAAAAATAATTATACATATTTTCGAGGCAAAAAATTACCGTAACATTATCTCATACTCATTTCATATACATGAAACTTTAAAGTTCAAGCCAATTAAGTTATACTTTCAGCTATAGAAACATTTAATATTGAAAGCTGCAGGAATTCTAAGTTCAGAAAATATGAGGCCAGCATAATTGCAAATAACGTAATGTTTCTAAGTAAATCGAAAACTTTATGTAGAATACAATATAAGGCATAATCTTAGGAAAATGTTGTACTTTGGAATGGTTAAAAGTAGAACATTCACTGTCGTAATTCACTTTAGTAGCACTAATTTCGTTTAATGATGTATGCTGGATTCCTGTGCCGTTTTAATGAAATAAATATTGTGTAGACTTACTAAACAAAAATCAGCGAATTTAGTGAAAAAAGCTTACAAATGGACACATACATTACACATTCGAATGCAGCAATGTTGGGAATGGTTGCACTACAAACAGCATCCACCCGAAATGGCTACTGCATACTGACGAAATACAACTTTAGTCTACAAGGGCGTAACTAGGGGAGTCTGGGGGTCTACACCCCTCCCTTTTCGGATTGTTTTTTTTTCTTTTTTATAATAAACACGAGATAGCGCGCACAGAAGCGAAAATCACAAATTTATATCTTACATACCAATCACATGAAAGAAAGTAAATTTCTTCGCTCTGTTTCAGCTTCAAATTTTTTCAAGATTTCTACAGTTGGAAGGTCTATTTCCCGATGCAAAGTCTTGTGTATATTTTTGTGCCCGATAGCAGGCAAACAGTATATACCCAGACACCCCCTAGACCCCCTCCTTTTTGCCATTCATTATAGGACTACACCCCCTCCTTTTCTAAAATCTAGTTACGCCCCTGCTGGCAAGTATATACTAAAGTTAAATGTCCACAGGCTCTAAAGCCATTGAATGATGACTAAATCAGCCAAAAACATACAATTATAGGTAGAATAGACTAAAAAATTGTAAAGCAAACTTAAAGTCCATTGGCGATTAATGATTTATACCTTTCCAGATTTTGTTATAACATTAAAGCAACCGAATTCATGAACGACATCCAACACTTCAGATATGGGCGCAGAATAGGCTGAAATATGAAAATAAAGCGTTAATATGTCGCATCAAACAAACCATCCTGATGCGGAAAGGCGACTAGCCTTCGAAAACACACCCTTATTTTTATTTTGGAAGTTAATTCAATTGAACGAAAATAAAATTGTTTGTTGGAGGGAGAAATAATATAGAAAAAATAATTCGGAGACGCAACGCAGCTTCATCCAACAAGTCATCTTACAGCAAACTCATAAAAAATAACTAACGAAATCCTACAATAAGCAATGTGCGTGCAAACGGGTGACACGAACATTATAGTTATCACTCCACATCCACAACTTGTAATTTTTGAAATGAAAAACCTACGTCATTCGCTATGGTTTTGTCATCAGTTGATTAAAATTTGTAAAGATTTCGTCTTTCTGGCTATAGCAAGAAGAAACAGGCTCCATGGTTATGAATGTGCTTAAATTTGCAGTGGATTTGCTCTTATTGTTCAGTAAATCTTAATTATTTATATAGCAATTTAGTCATAGAAAGAGCATGAAGCTCAATATGTAACCAACTTATTGATAGGGAAACCATGTAGCTCAATATGGAAACATGTAGAGGTCACTCTGGCAATACAAGTTTCGCACCACCCCACCCCCGCGAATCATTTATCCATTTGTCCGACCAGACACGGATTATAACAAAAAGTCACACGTAGGACTGGTAAGACAGGACAAAACAACAACAACATTGTGGTCATAACAACTAAAGGTTATAACTGAACTTGCCGTGACGTTACCTTATCTCAATTAATGATACGTAAAGCTCCACATACATAATCTAAATAACTATATCTTGTCTCCATTGCAACTGCTGTGTTTCTTTGGCTATCATAGAAAGATCGTTGGCAATACCGATATGATAAGCTAATTGGAGGAAAGATGACTACATTTTTCATGTTCGGTATTTCTTTTGTAATCGAAATTTTTGGAACTTAAAAGAAGCTTCTCGAGTAGATATCCAAGTCGTATATGCAAGAAGCAAAATTTTTACCGACACAAGTCTTTTTAGCTTTAAAGTTCCAACATACGTACTTGTACCAGTAGCAAGCTTCCTCTAACAAGCCAAAACCTTAATCCGTACGATTGAACAAATCAGACATATTAAATGAGACTACACAATACTCACCTATATAACAATTGGGAATGTCGTAAATTGTAATCATGTTCATTTTCTTATCATCGCTATTACTACAATCAATACATCAAACCAATATCAAAAATGAATTAGAAATAATTTATTGATAATCTTATAAATAAAAGAAATGCAGATAACATAATATATACAAAATTTTTGAAGTCTCTTAAATTACAATGCTGGTCTGATTTGATATTATAAAAAACGTCTGATATTAAAAGATGAACCAAAAAAACAAACCGTCATATACTCTTTCGTTTGTCACTGCTGGACTCTCCACAGAGTACAAACGGAGGGCTAAGATTTTTTGAGCTCCTTCAAGATTTGGATGGTTTTTCCCAGGTAAATTTTAGCTTATCCCAGGTCGGCTCTGCAGTATTTCTAGACATTTCGAGGTAACAAAACGGTTATAACAAAACTTAAAAATTACTGCTTTTATGTCATTTATTCATGGTAATTTTAGGCTTATAAAATATAGCGCGGCTTATAGCATAATATACCTTATCAGTAGAAAAATAATAAATATTCAACAAAAGCAACTGAATGCATACTGAAATACGAAAATGTGCATTTATTAAGCACAAGTTAACCTTCGGAAAAAGGGTGCAATTTTTCCCCTAGCTAAAAAGTGGAAAATCCATCAGGCATTTCTGGTTTCCCCAGGTTACAGCTAAGAGGCCCCCGACTCAAAGCACCAGCGTACTATTTTGACTCTGTGGAGCGATCAGCGCTATAAATAAATCTGGCCGCCGCTAATGTTTTAAAACATACAATCTAGCAGATAGATCTTCAGCAGTATTACATTCGGCAAATTCTGCAATGTTATACAATAAAGTTTATTTTAGCTTACAATGTTTAGTTGCCCACGCTATATATAGTTATATTAAATATTAATTCTTCCATTTTTCTTACGTCGCCCAACGTAGACTTACAATAAATTACTAAAGGTAATAGAATACAAATCTGGCAAATGGTAAAATAAACTCTGACTGACTAAAGCATGCATATTAAATTATATACAGTTTATAGGAACGTAGCGACAAAGTGTAATGTAATGTCAACGGCGGGATTATGTTTATTTGTCTGCTCATAGCATAATAATTCGCAATAGCACAATCTTCGCAGTGCGTTCAAATCTGAAAAAATTTCTCACCTGGGCGCAACAACGTCATCGCTGACAATAACTAAGTATTGATTTTCAGTTTTGACCAAATTTTTTTCGCCTTCAAAAACATAGCACTGACCACGGCAGTCCGGCTGATAGAAATAAACTACCTAAAACAAGTTAAACAAAATCAACACTTAACACAAATAACAAAACCTAACCTAAGGTAACTAGGCATAAAATCTTAATCATCCGCCTGACTTTCTCACAGTTACATCGAATATTACTGTGGAAATCAATAGGTATAACAGGTATATTAGCCGTCGGCTAAAGTCCTAAGCAATATTCTAATAATGTTGCCATAATATATGTTTCTTAATACTACAAATACGATACCAAGATCTTCTACCCGTTAAGAAATCTTTACGTAATATAATATATCGGTTTCTAAATATATTCTCTTTTCATCCATAACTACTAACTAAAAGCAATATAATGTCCCGGAGTTATTTTAGAGGGGGGAAGGGGGCGACCCCAAGGATCGGCTCCCCCCTAGACACCGAGCCCTTTTTTCGCAAAAACGCCCCCTTAAAATTTACGTTTTTTTAAAAAATTGACCCCTTAAGGGGTCACTAGAAAATTTAAAAATGGCTGAAAAAATTGTTAAATTGTAAAAACGGTAATATTTCGATTTTAAAACCTGTACAACGTAAGTCTGAAATACGTAACAATATATACACGCATATCGTAGGCTAAACGATCAATTATTTTGGTCACCAAACCTAAAATATGCATGTATATATAAATATTATGGCCAAAACTGAAAAAACCAGCGCCACAGAGGTATGTTGGGACACCTGAAAGAAAAAATATATTGTATTAATTTTTATAAAATTACTGACCCCTTAAGGGGTCATGACCCCTAGTTTCCGAAATGACCCCTTAGGGGTCAGTAAATTTTTCCGTTTACTGACCCCTATCCGGGAGGGCCTAAAATAACCCCGGATGCCACTAAACGATCATATGGGACACCATAATCGTTAAGCAAAAAGAAATTTAAAACTAGCTGAACATCTGTTGCAAAATACGGCTAGCTTTCAGTTTTTCCATTTTAATATATTTTTGGTTTTGTTTATCTGTACAAAAATTCTTTTTCTGTGATTTCAAAATTTCTGTTTCTGTTATTGCTGGGATTCTTGGAGACACCACAAATCAACATCGCGGACCACTCTCAGAATTCACTGGTTTAAAGCAACAATATCGATATTCAAAATTATTTCATCACTGCAACTAATTTCAAGCGTTCCGGTGGGATCGCAAATCTGAGTTCAGCTGCGACCAAGAGCCAAGTTTAAGACCCACCAGACGAATGAATTCATAGGGAAATAGTCATAATTCGACATAACAACTTAAAATTAAATTAAAAGTCACCGCGACACCATCGCTGCATTTATATCTATTTGTCGTCGAAATAAATTAACAAATTCCATTGTCCGCATTACATTTTTGATGTCTACCAAAAATTCTCAGGGATCATGATAGTTTGATAAAGTAAATGGCTGCGGGCAGACCGCACACAGAAGTAGCAGCCAGCCGAAAAGATGTCGCACGTTCATTATTCGTTGATTTTTAGGTAGGATGACAGCATCGGGCTGATCAACAAGTTAAACTTGGTGATTTTATCACGAAACCAAGCTAACGCAGCGACAGGAATTTCATCAAAAAGCATTAAATTTGCAAAAAGATTTCCGTTCTGCATCACACGTAGCTCAGAAGTGGGTAAGTAGATTTCGCAATTATTTATTTTACGTGCAATAGAACGTAATTGGGCACATAGCTTTGTGGTTTGCGATGCTGCACTAATTCTTGCATAAAACCTCAACTTCATAAAACTACACCAGTGAGAATTTTGCATTTTTGAACATGCAGTGCCCGCTGATATTTTATGTTATAACTAAACTTAATGGGCTCATAAAGACCAAAATAAGAACATAAGAAACTTCAGATGATTAGTCATAATTTTTCTTTGCAAGAGTTTATCAGATCAGCCGTTTTCGAGCAAGAGGCTAAAGATTAAACAATACCCGAAAAAGTGAAATTCGCAAAATATTTGACTGAGTCTATTTTTGTTAGAAGAAAATGATGGTGTTATAGAGCTATTTATGCAATTAAAGACGCTGGTTTCGCTCTTCTAAACCTAAAATGGTTAGTTAATTCCCACTAGAACGCTTCAGAGCGTAAAGGATTCAGTTACCACACCAAGATAATGAAAATTTTAATTTTTCATTAGTTGCAATGGCGCTAAAACAGGTTTTTGTAGTTGGTATTGCCAAAAGCAATGGTATTTGACAGCTATGCATCGAAAAGGCAAACGTCATGGATTAAAATGACTCTCGGAATTCTAGATTTTCTTGAAATGTCACTTACATCGCTACGCACAAGAATGAAATCATTTTGAAGCTCGTCGCCACCTATTGTACTACAGCCACTGGCACAGCCATGGTGATCTAACGTTATCTGCAACAAATTGAAGCTAATTTATTAATATAACCCTTTCACAAATTCAAGTATATGCTTTTATTTTAATTTATTGACACACAGAGTAATCACCAAAATATTCACACTAATGCAATCACTAATATCGAGGAATCTGTGTGATGAATAACACTAGTAACTCTATCGAGATTTCAGAGGGTAGTGAAGCATACAAAAATAACAGCGGAACAAGTTTCCCATGCTCAAAATCCCCAAGTGCTAACTGTCTGCCACCCATACATCACAATACAATTTGAAATTTTGGGTCGAGGAACCATGCGGCCGACCTGCCCCCGTACCCATGGAACTTTGGGACGCAGAGCAAAATCAACACCGGCAATGAGCTTCCCATTACCAAAACGCCCAAATGAAACTTTTCAGCAGCCCAGGACGTCATAGAAAAAATTTCGAAGTTTGGGTCGAGGAAACAAGAGGGTGCCATACCTCAAACCCCATAGCTCCAAAACCGGAGCCTTAATTGAAAAACAAAAGAAGAAGGATCGACATCTATCATTTTTCTATAAAATAAAAAAAACCAGAGAAAAAATTCGAAAGTTATGATAAAAATAATCTTGCTTCCGTAATGTACTAAAATGTGGTAAAAACCCTCATTTTTCCCATTGACCCAGAACCATCTGTGCGCCATACCCTCCGTACCCATGAAACATTGGGTCACAGAGCAAAACCAACACCGGCAATGAGTTTCCCATGCCCGAAAACCAACAAGTGAAACTTTTCAGCCGCCCAGGACATCAGAACAACTTTTCGAATTTTGGGTCGATTGGAACCATGCGGACGCCTTTCCCCCGTAGCCATGGAACTATGGAACGCAGAGCAAAACCAACACCGGCAATGAGTTTTCCATTACTAAAAACGCCCAAGTGAAACTTTTCAGAGAAAATTTTTCGAATTTTGGGTCGAGGAACCACGAGGGTGCCAAACCTCAAACCCCATAATTTCAGAACCGGAACCTTGATCGAAAAGCAAAAAAGTGGCACTTATCATTTTACTATGAAATAAAACCAACCAGAGAAAAAATTCGGAAGTTAAGATAGAAATAACCTTGCTTCTATGAAGGGTACTAAAATGAGGCAAAAACCCTCATTTTGACCTCTAACCCCAGATCTAGATCTCAAATCAAAAAACGCTCGGGTTGCGATAAATCGACTATGCCGTTTCGAAAACAATAGAGTCGAGACAAATAATATCAAACGATTTTGTCACTTCGATTGTCAAGACTATTTTCTCACGTTCACCAACATTCCTATCATAGTTTTTTCTTCACTTTTAAGAATTCTACCAAGTCTGCGTACTAACAACAAGATAAATATATTCAATATAGTAAGTTTAAGATTAAACCGGGGCTCCCGCCAATGAACGCCCCACACTGAGCTCTCTTTTTTAATATAATAACGTTACGCCCCTCAGCTTCATTTGGGTCCCGAGTATCAAATTTTAAACAGAAAAGGCAAAAATTAATTGTCGCTAACGTATTTTAGCATAGATTACACTGCTTTGTTAAAAATTATTTCGATTAGTTTCATTTCACTGCGGTGGTGCAGCTAGCTCGTTTTATATATTTTTCAGTAAACTCCACAGCGGTGAAGCTAAAATTGTAAGGGATTTGAAAAAGGCTTGCAGGAAGTTGTAGGTCTTTGATTGTAGTGACTAATAACCCGATCTTGCAATTGCACAGTGTGATGAAGATAAACCCTTCACTGCTTGATTTATTTATCCATTTTGCGTACAATATCCTATTTCATATAAATGGCGGGCGAAAGAAAATTACCAGCATAATGGAAGTGACGCGTCATTTATTGTCTATTGAGCCTGCTTCGTGATATGTGTATTTATATCTGAAATACGTAACTGCATGTTCGGGTGTGCAGCATGTAAGGTTTTGTATATAGTTTGTTTTGCGATTCGTAAACGAGCTGTATTTATACAATTGTATGTTTGCCTGAGTGTTTATTTGTTTATATTTCCTATAATGCTTGAGATATGTATGTAATGGCACGTGAATTGTGATTGTTTTACGATGTTGTGTATTGTAAAACTTTATTGATTTCAAATTTTAAATTTCCACCATGCCAGGAATTTGTTAGAGCCATACAATTTTGGGCTGAACTGGATGGGAGGATGATTCAATTTAATTCAATTCAAGTGTCAAACAATTTAAGTCGTACAATTTGTGTGCCAGGGCTGTAGTTTAGTTACCCATCGGATTTGACTTTTTGTGAATGGTATCGATGAGTACTTATCGTGTGCTGCCTTCAAATATGCTAATGAACTCTGTTTGGCTAGACGTATCTTTAGATACAATCCTGATCCTGATTTCTATTTTTTCAGCATGATCTCGATGGTTTAACATGTTATTGCTATGAGTGGTGCTTCTCAATAAATGATTTAAAGAGCTATATTATGTGGCGACGGCAACCATTTTGTGCTGTATTCATTGATTGGGAATTGTTTTGCGAATTGTACAATCAGAAAAAGATCTTGGTGTAATCATTAACAATAATTTGAAGTTCTCAGCTCATTGTAACGCCATAGCGGAAAGTGCACGCAAGCTGAAATTTTTGCTAAGAAGGAGTTATCCAGCATTGGTCCAAGTTTGCCTGAAACTATATAGATAAATAATACGTACACATGTAGATATGCAGTCAGCTCTGGTAGCCGCGCTATTAGCATGATGTTGAAATGAATGAAAAAAGTCCAACGCTTTGCAACAAAGCTTATCGTTGCTATTGGACAAAGATTATATATGAATAAGCGACATATCAATACTGGCCGTTCGTCGCGCTATGTCTAGACTCGATTCTACTATATATGTACAAAATGATACACGGCGGAGTTGCAGTGGATTTATCGAAATTTTTCGCTCAAGGGTTCAGAGGCACCTAGGGTAACAAGTTTATACTGAAAACACTTGACATTCCACTACTTGAATCCTGGAGGTTTACTTTTATCACCGAATTATTCTTCTCTGGAATCCGCTTCCCGAAGATGCCCCGTCATTGTCATCGTTCAAAACCAGACTACATACTTCCCATGTTCTCAATGCTTAATTAAACTATTCTTTTCAACTCTTAATACGCCTTCGCACACAGTTCAGGCTTGCTACCCTGTCATATGGACGATTGTACAAATGAATGAAAACACAAAATTCCAGAAAGAGTTTCGTGCCATATGGAGGGGAGAAGGTACGTATAGAGCATAACACATACAAACAATCTTATTTTGCTTTTTATTGCCTTGCAAAATGAGCCTAATTTGTCTCGAATATCAATAATTTCCGAGACACAATCTACAACATGTGTTGTGGTACTGTTATTTAATCCGACCAGAGCCCTTTGGGTCCACTTTTATAGCCGGAAGGAGTAGGATTCCATTCTGCGTCTAACTAAAGGGTACAAATGATATTTAAAGTTTTTGAATGAGCTATCGCACGAGTCAATCCGCCCAGCGGAAATTCACTTAATGCGTGTCTCCAAAAAAGAAACGGGCATCGTTGAAGTTTAGCGCTGTGGTCAGTGAAAAATAATTCCTTGCTACCCTCAATTCAATCACTACACTCGGAATTCAAAAATATTTATTGATGATAATATAGTAGATTAACCGTTAATGCATCTCAGTAGTAAAAATTGCTATTGCTATTCCGCTTTGCATTGTGGTGGCGCCTATCACAAGTAAAACTAACAACTAAAGACATTAAATAGTTATAACATATGTTATAACCATTAAATAACATTGGTTAATACATATTACTATTAGCGGTTGATACATTAGAGGTTCTGTATTGGACATTTATTACGTAGCTAATTTCAGCATTTTTCGACCTTATCCCTTACATCAAGGCAAACAAAATACTGGACTGTGTGCAGAAATGTTCTAGTATACATATTAATTCACCCAGGTACCCAACAGTAGACCTTCAAGAACATGGTTTCACACTGACAGACCCACATCAATATAAACTAGGTATATCCTGCTCTGTCCACTTAATATATAATTTTAATTGCCGTTTCAACTTTCAAGTATTAGTATTGGAATCTAGCTTTGCTGTATTTCTTAGTGTTATATCGTTACAATGTATTTTATAGTTCGAAGGATACAGTGGTCTTTTGACTGTGCAATTGTCATTTTTATACATTTTTTCCGGTGTCATGTCGGATATGTTTATTCGAGACGTTTGGACATTTGAGTCATTGGGATGGACATGAGATGCTACCTGCATTATAATTACATATATATATACGTAGCAAGCACAAGCACTATATGTATATAAAGTGCTTGTTGGTTGCTCTAGAAATTATGTCGATATGTTATGAAATTTTATTTATATATATAATTTTTATTAATGTGTTTCTTGCTTAATTCCTTTTCAGCTTTGATTCATAACTTTATTTATTGACAAATTTTAGTTATTTAACACTTATATAAACTGCGTTGGCTCATTGATATTTTCAGTAATGGCGAAGGTAATCCTTTAATTGTATATAGTGTTGGCTTCTGTAAACTATCAAAATTATACGTGGGTTATGACGTGGCGGGATGTAAAATATGTGTAACCTAACGATTAAATGCAAATGTGATATCTAGTAAAAGTAAGCGAAAATTTCAGTAATTTCAGCTGCCGGGAATTAATATAGATGTTCGTTTCAGGAGGAGTATTTTCGGTACACAATCGCCTTTTTACAAATTTGTCATTTGGATGTGGATGTAAAGATGTGGAGATTTCATAATTGATACATTCGTTGATTCAGGTAGATTCGTTTCTTAGTGGTGCCATAATATGAAAGGGTCCACCAATATTTGTTGTTCCGACGACTATCGAGATACATAGCTCTAACATGATAGTTTGGGGTTTGGTTTTTGATCATAGTTCCCATAGTACATAGCTTTTTGGATTGTGATTGTGTGGATTGCCTTTGGGACACACAGTCGAACAATTGGCAAACCCTTTCTTATTCGTGTTTTACAGATATTTAAAAATAAAATTTTATTTATAATTTACGGACATCCTAGAGCTTTCCTAGTCTATTCGTTTGTCAAGTCAGTTCATGTAGTAGTAAAAGCGATGAACGCGAACAAATCACGTTTTCCTATATGTACGCCCAAACGATGTGCGCTGGAGCAACGCGTAGGTACTTATCGCGTTCACCGTTTTCCGATCTAGCACCGCATGTGCTAGCCGTGTACACGTGAAAACGCGAATACCAATCGCGTTTTAAGTCGTATGCTGTAATACACAAATAGACCGCTAACATTGTTTGATTCAGAATGTCATTTTCTGATAAACGCGGACAAACCTGCGAAACGGACGAATAAGCACGAATTCAAATTCCATTCCTACGTCGCAAATCCTATGTTCGCGTTGATAAAAATACGAATACCAATGACAAAAATGTAAATACGAATTTTTGCGCGAATCAATTCGTGTTGTTGACAAAAGAACAACCATAGTGTATGCAGCAGATAAAGTGGACTCACGCATAGTTTATAACTATATTTTATTATATTTATACTAAGCTAAAAATTGCTGTCAAATACTTGGGTACGTTGATCTTCATAACGGTTTATATAAGTGGTCATTTTGTTTTTGACATTTTAGCGACTTAAATAATTGTAGCCTATCGGAGTTTTGTCGGCAAATTTGTTTTTAAAAGCATGAATTCGTGGAAAAAAATCGCATCATGATGAGAGTCCGACCTTTTGCTTGTTTTCGGTATGTTACTAAGTAAAATTACAAATAGCATGAATGCAACGAAAAATATCTTTTCCATAGAAATTCAGTGTTTTACTATTATTTTCGATAAATTAATGAGCAAAATTTATCAAATTTAATGATAAAACTAAATAATTACATTCGTTACGTACTAGGTGTTCATTTTTTTCGTATTTCTAGCATAAATATTTTTTTACAACTTGCAAATAATAAGTTTTGTAGCAGCATACAGCTATATTTTGTATAGGCTATTGACAGCTCGCTAAGCTATAAGCCAGTATATATAGTTGGTGTCGTACTGTGTTTTTGGTTTTGAGCAGTTTACCGTGTGTGAATCTATTTTAGTACGTTGTATTGTTCGACCCGGCACTTGGTGACCCCGAAGACGCAGTTGAAGTTCCACTCGAGGCTGATGGCACCTTGCTGTTGTCAACACTGGTTGGGCAATTTCCGGGCGCTGCTGGACTCAAATATAAACCCGAAGGATCGAGTTTTTACCGTGGATTAAGGTATATTGTAAAACCAGAATTTTGTCAACGAAGCTGATTATCTTGTCTTCCGGATTGAAGGAAGATTTTCATATTGATACCTCCTACAACTATTTTTCGTATATATAAAGGGATATTCTCGTACAAATTATTTTTGGTTCAGTTGTAGCAAACATAGTTGTGGTTCCAAATCATCTTTTTATTGCAAGGGAAGTAACGTCAAAAGTATCTTTTTGTGGTGTCTAAGTTCAACTGAAGCAGCGCGTGATAAGTGCTTTGAATTTGCAACGTAAAAATGTGTTTGCATTGGTGACGGCAAAGATGTTTTGTTGGGCACAAACATGTATGTTAAATATATGAAAAGCGTTTGCCCAATCTCTCTTAATATATACCCGTTCATCAGGGAATAACCGGAACCGTCCATTTGAACCGGATCTGGAACCAAACTTTGATTGAACGTCCACACGCGATCCGACGTTAAACGTCTAGGGATTTGTCGGACCCTAGTGGGGGCCACTGGCTAAATAAACAAATTACTCGTTCAGGAAAGTAGAAAAGAAAAATTTTTATTCCAAACACACTTCCAGGTGGAACGATGATAGGTAATAGTGGTATGGTCTCTTTGGTTTGGGAGCAGACGTTGGCCAACCTCCCCAGAAACCTCAAAGGTAGTATATACGGCTTAGGGTACGTGCGCAACAAGTCCGGCAGGATCAGAACACATCCTGTGGAGCGCTCCTGCGGCTTGCTAAGCTCCGTGTTCTCCTGGGACCGACCCGAATCCGAAATTTGAACCCATTAGGTCCGCCCTCGAGGTTACGATAGCCGGAGTTGGCGGGGTTGTATGGATATTACGTTTGTGGAAGTGCGTAATGCAGCAGCGTTACGTCGATATTAGCTTTCTATCTATTAATTTCTCTTAATGAGTCGTGTCAACCAATAATTTCAAGTTTGCTACAGAGAACATGTAACAAACGTATATATGTGTCGTAAAGGGAGGCCACTGGGGACAGAGCGAAAGTGTTTATTCTATTAAAGTATCCATGCGCTGTAAGTACATTCAATCTGACGCAGAGTATATCGCAAGCGTGATATAGTGGAAGGCATTTTTTGCTCTGGTAGTCCAAAAACCGACATATTGATCGATAAATGAAACATTATCAGCTCCTCTAGGCACGTTTGGTTTTAGAAAGGCAGTAATGTCATCGCAATACATTAAGTTTAATGTAACAGTTATTTTAATTAGAAATTTTCTTTCCTTAAGTCGCATGAGTCGTACTCTCACAACGATACAACTAATAAATACAAATAAGAATTGGCGAGTCACGCTAAGGCTTGCTTCTTTAACGCGTGTGCCAAACCTGAACGTGGGTCGTCGATAAGCGATGCATTTCAAACCCCTTAAGTGCTTATATCGCTACCATTGGTCAGTAAAACGCAGGGACGTGATTGGGGTTTTGATTGAGTATTTATTGATAAGTCAAAATCATGTACGGACATTAGCATATTGTACGGGAAAATACAACAGAGACAATGTCAATGGAATAGTACGCTATTTGGGAAAAATTGCAGTAGCAAATAATGGGCGTGTCGGAGTCATTGCCTTTTTCATGAAACACCAACAGCTGGTTCAGACTACGACGAGAGCCACTATGCGTTTCACCAGATAGCTGCGCTTACTCTACTTGAAAAATGGTAAGGGAAAATAGCTATAAAACAGAGCGCGTAATAGCTAGCCAGTTATCTAGGCGCCATTTTAAAAAATACACTTACTGGGGTACTACGGTTAGATATAAGGTCTCAGGGAAACCTAATGGCGGCAAAAATACACAATGGGCAGATTCAAACGCATGGGTGAAAAAGCGGACACAGTAGGGACTTTGGTAGACGTGATTTTGGTCATCCTAATCCAAATGTTTGGTATGGTACATGGATAGATAAAATATGGTAAAACTATAAATGGACTAAAAAATATGGCATGTTAGATTTAAATCAACAAAAACGACAATATTGAGGTTTCATAATGGGTACGAGTTACGAAATCCACTTTCGCGCAGCTACTCCTTAAATTCGACTGTGGCAACGGTGTGACGTTATTTTTTTCTTTTTCTACACATGGATAATCACAAGCATATTTAAGAGAACCGTGGTGGTGCCGAAAAAGAATTTCCTTTAAATTCACTTAATGGCAAGCTATCCTAGTTATATATTGCTGTCCTAAATTATCCTTCAATTAATGGCGATAAAGAGGCGAAGCTCTAGCCAAAAATTTAGGATCGATTTGCAAAACGACTATTTACTAAAAGCCAAGTTCTTTCTCTGTCAGTGATCGTGAGCCAGAAAAAAAAGATAATTGAGACGGCGGTGCAGGGATTTACCGTACCCCCAATTATGTACCGGTACCGGTAGTGTAAAAATACCTGAAACCGGTAAATTGTACCGAATTGTCTGCCAAAGAAAATTTCGCCTGATCAAGTTATACTGTGATATATGCATGTTTCTGGTGAAAAAGATATATTGTAGATATTCATAAGTTCTATTTTCCAAAACCGTTTCAAAATCAACGTAACAACAACATTTATACAACGCACCAATTCGTCCATTAAAATCGCACAGAAACCCATGTTCATATGGAAACTTCTTCTTCTGTAACAACGTTTTCAGTTTCTAAAAAACAGTTTGCAAGTGCATACGTATGTGTCCCAACCTTTCATAACAAAGGCCTAACTGCGACACGGTAATTTATACATTGTATTCTTTGGGCAAAACCAAGCTATTTTAGTGGTAAAGCCCTTAAATAGAACTTCGGGCTCCAGTAGCTTATCCACATTCTCGGGCAGGAAACGGTTGCGCTATACACAATTGACGTCGCTGGCTGTTCGAAATATAATGTTCGCTTTGCACACTCTCAATGGGGCACGCAAGATATCGTTGGGCGAGCTGAAAAAAGGAGATTGACCGTGCTGAAGGATAAATGATATGATATGCCACATTTGGTCCGTATATACGCACTTAGTGGACGTGGTATATTAGAGGCGTTATACGGAGAAACTGTCAACTGAGTATACGGTTATATCGTGTCAGTCATTCATAAAACAATTGTAACTGTCAACTAAAGCAAACCTATGTTAATTTTCCATGTTTAGTTATGCAACTAAACTTTTTTGACCAATTACAGACATTAGCAGATGAAAAAGAAAAAAAGATATCCCTTCAACCGTTTAATTTTCGTTAATATATGGCAACGTAGAGAAACCATGTATCAAATCAATAGTGCCAGTTGTAATTTGCTGTTTAGACAACATCCTACCGGAATAAGCCTCTGAACCAACCCTCGCAACACGATTTCACAGACTCTAGATATGCCAACTGCTCCCTACAACATCTTGGCGGAACTAGATTCGAACCAAACCATCCTCAGCTACACGATTGCTCGGCAGCCCCAAATATGCCAGCTGATAGCGACAGTATATAGCAATAAGCTACTAATTTATCCTCCGATACACTATTGCATACCCCAAATATGCCAGCTGCTCTTGAGACCATCCTGCTACCGCAATCAGCTTCAAACCACCCTCCGTCAGCATTCAAATCGATAGTGTGTTATATAATACACCACCGCTACAACTCAATGACGTCACCTAAATAAAAACAAAAATCAAAACATTCGAACAAAAACATCATTTACTGCAACAACGCTCTGTTCCAAATGTTCATCTTCAAACGTGTTCAAAATTCGAGTGAAGGAATTAGAAATAAATACGTATACATGTCAACAAATGATAACAAATGAGTCACTTGATTTGCAACTAAACATTGTCGCTGTTCTTATCCGTAAGCTCGTAAAAATTTTAGAATCTGTACCGGCAGTTTTTTACCGGTACTGGTATACCGGTCGATCCCTGGCGGGGTGCGATCTTTTTTAGCGGCTTAGGGGTCCCGGTAGAAAGAGGTTGAGACCGAATTTTCTAACGTTTCAGAGTTTTGCAACTGCAAAAGTGCACTTAAAATTATTAATAAAATTTAGTAACTCGTATCTTGTGTACATTAATTGTACTTTACCAACACTAGGAAGTATGATATTTCAATTTGGCGGCCAAAATTGTACATTGTGAGAAGGCGCTGGATCCAGCCGGATCCAGGGAAACAGCACTAAATTATCCATTTTGAGCCTCAATCGGGGTTTACGAAGTGCCTTCGTTCGCGCTCAGCTCAGCGAAACGATGCTCTAAATTCCTATGAAAAGGATATGGTTAAGAAAAGTAATCCTTAATACCAGGCTCCGCGATATTAATTCAGGTATTCCATTCGCTGCAATGTGCGTTTGTGGGGCCCTATTTGATTTGCTTACAGCCTATATTTATATAGTCCATTGAAGGGCTCTAAACGGACTCTTCGTATACTTACAAAAAGTTTGAGGGCGTTGCCTCAGCCTATAATTTATCATGCTTAAAGGGATCTCCTAATGTAACTCGGTATTTGTAAGCAGTTTGACTAGTTCGGTACGGGTCGAAAGAGTCACAAGCACACAATTATATACAAGTTTTAGTGTCCAGCTGTGGCCAAAGAATAGTAATAACTGCTCATCGGGGAGGGGTTACCTGCGGGTTGACAAAAGCTTGGGTAAATAGCTTAAGTTCGTCCTAAGCATAATTTCTTGATTGTAATAATTTTATGCTTACTTAACCTATATATACTCGAAAATGTAAAATGCTGCGGAGCTGCTGGGCTTGCGAGTGGGCCACTGCTGACGGCATACCGCTCTGGGCTATTCCCAATGTCTACGAGCTACTCCTGGGTTGAAACGTGTTTTTGAGTTACTGACTTTTCTGTTACCTATATGTCTTACTTGGTTTTTCCACCTGAAAAGTCCTTGTATTACGTTGGTAAATGGCTCTTCATCACTACTGCGTGACGATACAAGAATGGAACGGGGACCAGCTTGGGCGTGTCCTAATTTATGATTCAACAAGCATTGCGATGTGGCCAACTGATTTGTACAAATCTAGCGGCGATACCGGAATATCGTGCGATTTTTATGCCAACTTCAGGGGTTCAAGGGCAGGAATAAAGTTGTATTTAGCTAAAGATTTTATGGATTCTATCAACAGCTGGGAACGGAGATCCGGACAAAATTTCAGCCACATTCCTGGAGTAATTCTTGAGTAATATTATGTTTACACTCAGCGAGCTATCTCACTCTTTACGAAACTAGATTAACAAATTCGGTTGCGGGTCGGTTATATCTTAGGCTTGGTAACGAGAGTCGGTTGCTATTAAAGTCCTAAAAAAATTTCAACAAGATCGCTGGAAGAAACAGTATGCCGGGTAAATTTTATCCAAGATTTTCGACTATTACTGCGCACGATTGTGCAACGTTATCATTTGCCTAGTGTGTTTATCTAACGGTACTGGCTAATGACGATACGGAGCTTCCTTCCACATGTCCGATAAGAAAACATTTTATCTAACCTTTGTCGGGTCAAGGGCTTTTTGTTCCACTCCTAAATCGACTCAGGGAATAATGTAAAACAAGTCTATACGCGAGTGTCGCGTCGTTTATGCCTTAAGCTCATTGACCGATGGAGGTTCAATACGACTTCGACTTTCCAACTGACTTGTGTGATTAGCTAACTACGACTGAGGGTTTGCGGGAAAAGCTAGGACGGGCTTGGCTATCTTTTAAAACGAAAGAGTACGGACAGGGAGTCCTTGGAGGATTATCATTTCGACTAGTCTACACGAACTCTCAGCTCTATTAACCCTTAACTACTCTACGGGCTTATTCCATTTAAAGCTAGTCCTACTCATTTACTTGGACTCCTCCTCCACACTTACATACTCGGAGTTGATCCTTCGACGTCTATCGAACTAGTTCCATCCATTCGCAAAACCGGAAGCAATAAATCCAAAAGAAAAGAGAAATAAGCAATGAAGTTAAACCGCAAGTGCTGGAGAGTTACAAAGCCGGTCTACAAACCGATCGTACTCTGTGCTGCCGAAGTCGAGACTAAACGCTCGAGTGGCTGTACTTATATACTAGCGGTATCGGCAATTAATTTTTATTTATTGGGTCGCTGAAAATTTTAATAAAGTGTTGCTAAAAGTGCTTGGTCAGCACTTTTGGGACCATCTAAAGACCCTAAAATTTGAGCTAAAATGCAAAGTTTGGTATCAGTCCGATTTTCCATAAATTTCGGCAATCTAAATTTATATGAAATTTTATGTAACGTGGGTGATCTACGACTCTTTTAATATAAAAGCTTTACAATTTAACTTAAAGTTTCCAGAAGTTTCTTGTTTAAACTATAAATATATCAGCGAAGGTTCCTGGTGGAATCCATAGTGCGTCCTTTACTGTATTCTCGGTCATGCAAGTGACCGTTATTTAACAAGTATAGAAGACCCTATACTTTTCACGGTTTTGTATTGCTTTATAATTCAAAATTTTGAATTTTCTAACTAAGTTATATATACGTATATAAACTAAATATTAACTTTATATCTAACTACCAGCTTAATATAACCTTTATAAGTAAGCTCAATAATATTTACTCAAGAGCATATAATTCGTGTGGTCATTCCAACTCTAACTGTTATACCTACTGCTGAAGTTTCTACAAGCATCTTCTAAAACTTTTATATGAATTTATACCCAGCTAATATAAAATCGATACGAGCCGGAAATCATGTTCTTATTGAAACGTTGTTTGCTTAAGGTATGTCTGCACAACCCTCAGTTTTATATTATTTTGATATTGGCTTTATACTTGCTGATAAGAGTCTTGTCACTTGGTGATAAGAATCTTCTCAAACTTTCTGATATACACTTTAAATTTTATATAAATTTCTTATAAACCTTATTGAAAACTTACAGTTTAAGGTTGTTGGCTCAATAAATATATAAAGAGAAGCTATGCTGACGTTCATAGCAAATAATAAATACAAACTCTGGACGTCCACATCGAGCAGCTAGATTTTATAATTTATATTGTTTTGATATAAACTTTTAGCTTAATAAGAAATGGATTGTATTTATTCTATATAAACTTACATAATGCTTTATATATTTGGGATTGGAGTTAGAAGAGACGCGGCTTATGTAAACAAAGAAAAGCAAAGGGTGCGAAAAGAGGGTTCGATTCCTTCAGTGGTGGCCAAAGTGCCAAACGAGGTTCGGATTCTGATTCAGTGTGTCCGTCCGATCATTTTATTATTTTGGACAACAAAAGGGGACGGTGGGCTCTCGGGTTCGCCCGTCGTAAATTTTATAAAGAATTAAAGTGTTTTACTCGGGTTCGGGTTACCGTTTTATAGGGTGTTAGGTATATATTCCTGTCGGATTAGACACGGGGAATCGAATGATGGGTTACACGCCTATCGGGGCATGATTTCTGCGATTTCCACGGGAAAGGGTACCCAAAAGTGGGCACAACGGGTCCGGTGCGGGCTCAAATAAAAGCCTCATGGTTTCAGGTAATCCAATGATGTCCTATATATATATATTTGCATCAATTATTGGTTAAGTTATTTAAGTAAATGTGATTTATATGCTATACGTACAAGGTTATTTACTAATAAGGCCGTGGATCCTGATCGGATATCCACGGGACCGGTCTCAGTTTAAAGACCGTAAAATTCTCTATTAAAAATATTAAGTCAGTCCTTAACTTGCGATTTCTTAACGGTTTCGGAGTTATGGGCCAGAGCCGCAACTTTTAATTCCAAATGTTCAAAGTTTTTTCCTTTAGTTTATTCAGCTAACTTAGCCAGCGAAAATGAACGCTGGTAGCTAATACTTTATTTATCACTACACTTTACCAGTGGACTTCCTAGTATTGAACACTTGTAAAGTGATATTTTGCTTTTCTTACTAATATTTTCAGGAAATTTGCTCACTTGCTGTTGGCTATAGGGGGAACAGCCATAGTTTTTGTGGTCCTCAAATGTGAGCACGGTCGCAACGGGCTTCCGTCGCGGCCAATATCTTTTATCAAAAAAATGGGGTGATTTTGCGGTCTTATCACGCGAGGTAGGGCTTTCCTATACGGATGGGGGGCGTTAAGAATCGTACCATACCTATCCATTCACGGGTCGGGTGTGGCGGACCGCCAGACCCGAACGTTTACCCACCTGTAAAAATACACCTACCTCGATGCGTAAAATAATGATTAATTTTCTCTCCTAAAAACACCTAATCAAAA
>JASANE010002551.1:0-37043 GCA_030248225.1 Trileptium ribeirensis | reverse complement strand
CGTATTGCTGAAGCAGCACTTACAACTTAAGTATTGAAAAGTTATATATGCCTAGATTATCACACATATCTGGTAATTTCAGTGTTTCTTGCGTAATTTGAGGTTTTATGAGACAGCTTGGAAAATTTGGCGCCTCGGTCAATTCGACTGGGTTAAAGAACCATAGAAGCCAACAAGCGTACAAATAACTTCGAACGATAAAAAAATTACTTCCAAGAAGATCCAAGTGGCTTACTTGTCACTAGTATAAATTTATTATAAATTAATTTCAGCTCCTTTGACTTGTTTCCTATTATGGATTAGTTTAGTTACATAGCATAGCATTTGAGTTGCTCCCTTAGGTGGTTACTAACGTAAAGGCTTCACCAGGTATCAATACTGATAGGGTCAACCGGTCACAAAATCGTGGCCCAGTTTAATCTGTTTTCGATACATTAAATAATAAAATTTGTTCTCACCTTTCGGGGCTCAATATCTTTTTGACAGCGAGAAGTAGGCGCAGTTCGAGCTTGCTTAATTGCATTTACGTTCTCACTTCGTTTTTTGGCAAGGT
Organism: Trileptium ribeirensis; assembly: GCA_030248225.1. Classification (NCBI taxonomy): domain Eukaryota; kingdom Metazoa; phylum Nematoda; class Enoplea; order Enoplida; family Thoracostomopsidae; genus Trileptium; species Trileptium ribeirensis. The sequence continues at coordinate 36,490 of JASANE010002551.1, read as the reverse complement.
TATTTAGCTCGCGCCATCCACGACGGCATTTGTGCACGATCCAGCACGCTTGCTTCGTCGAGAACAACTTTGCATGCGATGGCAATTATTCGTCGGGTCCCAATGGAATCGGTGTTGTTTATAGGCAAGCGACTTTTCACAGTTAGCCATGGCTGTCTGAGCAATCCCGAAACAAGGAAACTTGAAGGCTATGAAAGATCTGTGTAAAATATTGCTTAACGATATTTTATATTCCGTAGATTTTAATACACCACGTTCCCTAACGTTACCTAAGACTACGACGCTGTAATCTACAGCATTCGAAATAATAACACACCCAGAATGCCTCGGAATGTCGTCAATAACACAGTCAAATCCTTCGGATTAATAATTTAATCCATATCTTGATGTCTTAGCACAGTTAAGCGGTTTCGATACTGTTATGCCTGCATGTTTATTAGCGACTGCATAAATACTTGCAAAATTATCTGCTAACAAATTAATTCGTTCCTCATATTCGAGCATTTCCCGAACAGAGCTTGAAGTTTCTGCGGATGATGGTATATTATCTTTCCTGGTTGGTCATATTTGTTTTAGACTACATAATTATTTTCCGGAGATAACTTCCTAAGTAATCTTTCCAATTTTATTATATAATTTATAGCCTGTTGTTCGCTTATGCGCCTTTGCAACCATTTAAGTTAAATCCATACATTATATGTGCCGTTGTTATTCTAACTCCAGACGTTGCGCCATTCATACCGCCACTTAGTAAAAATGCGTCCAGTCAGGCATAACCTGAAGCGAAATTTACGAGACCGCAACCGGAACCGTACATTTAAATCAAATTTGAACCTCGTCTTCCAATTTATGGCATTGTACCCTTTCTTGAAATTTTAAAGAACTGAGGAAGCCAATTATATTTATTTGTTGATAAATATAACTGGGTGAACATTCAGAGCAGAAGGTCTCTTCCACTATACACCATTGCGTATACTGCGTCAAATCGAATGTGCTTACAAAGCTTGGAGCGTCCGAAGTACACACTCCCTCTGTTTCCGGTCACTCCCCTTACTACACATATACGTTTTTTGCAGATGTTTTTCTGTTGGAAACTTGAATTTATTGGTTTATATGATTTTAAGAGAAAATAATAGATAGAAGGTAATCTTCTGATCAGTGGTCAGAGACACTGTTTAGGCTAGCGTTGGACAAACCAGTATTCCGTCAGTAAGACGATAATGATGATAACTTTCTCATGAGAATGCTATAAATGAAAAACACCGTGATGCTGCTCGCACAGTTTCGATGAGTTCATTTTAGTGCGAGAGAGCAGTTTGTAGCTGCGTCTGCGGATAACGTTCATCTTATTCAATTTAGACTAATTTACCCAAGTTTACAAGCGCACTGGCGGGGTGCTTGAGGCGATCTAAGTTAGCCAAGCATACCCTAAGTACTTCTGCGTAAGCGTACTCTGTTACCTAGTTGGACCGGTTTAATTGGGACGTATCCGCTAGACTTCTGGATGTGTAAAATAGCTGCTAAAGCATTAAGCCTGGCTTTGGTTTAAGCCAGACTCCTCCAGCTTGTCCTGAAAAATTCCTGCTCAAATTATGTGCCCCTCTTACATTTTTCGCGGCAAATTGGTTAGTTAATTTTTTCTTTTACTCGGTTGTATTGGAGCTTGGTCATTGTATAATATATATTACATATGTTTGGATTACAGGATGAAGCAAAAAACGTGGAAAATTTCACACAAAATTTTCAGACGGGAATTCCGGTTCCGGTTTGGATTTTGTTCTTTGCCGGAACCACAACCGGAACACGATTTTCGCCGGAACCGGAATTCCGGTTGCTCCCTGGCGTACAGGGATTATTTATTGCTATTGGCATGTCTGTAGATACATCTGCGTTTTCGGATTGAAAGTATTTTCTCATTTACCCAAATTCTCACCTGGGGAGAAACAATCTTGCTTACGCACGTTATTGTGGCTTTGAAGCTTTGACTATTTTTATAAGTGATGCCAAATTTTTACGCAACTGGATTGCTTGTAAAACTTGGCAGCAGTTCCGAAGAATAGTTACTAAGGAATTTCACATAAATGAAACCAAAATGGGATCATTTTTTTCGCAAAAAAAATGCATGCTGCATGGGTTAAGGAAGTTACATCTTAGGCATCGGACCCCACTCCGTGGTCCTGGTGTACCCTCCCCCATAAAGTTACCACCCTATCGCCCCCCCGCGCGTGGAAAATTTTAGCAACAATTGGCAAAAATGGGGTACAATTAGCAAAAAGAAAGGATGTCCTCCTTGGAACGAGGGTTATCAACCCACTTGCAGGACCTTCGCACGTGCTCTTCTACTCTCCCGTTGAAGTATCCCCACACCCCCCCCCCGCGCCGCTACCTCCTGAGACCTTGGTGTCTCAGCATGAAAGGCAAAGTGGTAAAGTATCTTCCTGCATTCTCTTATTCACGCTAATACGACTAAATAGGATTCAATCGTAAAGTCGAAAAAATCAAATAAATCGGATTAAATCGGATTGATTCGTAAATTGATAAGCGTTGTATTACACTTTAAATTCAAATAAATTCAAACTGTAAATTCAAATTATGCGCGCGAAGGCGGATATATGAGTGTAATCAAAATAAAAAACTATAAAAAGCAGAAACTTTGAAAAAGAGTAGAAAAATATTAAAACAAAGCTGAAAGTATATACGCGAGTAATTATGAAATAACAGAAACGGTTTGAATTATCGAAATGTCGCTTCACATATTCCGACCCAGAAACTGGGAGGGGTCCGACCGAAAACGCCCGTGACATGGAACACGGGTTTATATGTGAGTGCAGGGAGCGTCACACTCTTCACAATGTGCATTTTCTGGTTTTACGAAAAGATATGTGCAAAACTACGAATGAGAAGGGTTAAAATTAATCAAGCTAATTTCCCTAAGCTCAGTTAATACACTTTGGTTTACTATATATCTAGATCAAATTTACGATACAGCCAGGTGAAAACACATAAAATTCAGGTGTAATGCAGTACGACAAGTTATAATATGACGATTTGAATCATATTTCAAAGGTCACAGTTTAATTTTTTGAAAATATTTAAAAACTCGACATTTTCCCTAATTTTGCTAAAATTTTCTCCAATTTTGAGTCAATCTTCAGTCCGATTTTTTGCGTGTTTTTTTTCTCAAAATTTTCCTCTAACCTCTGGCACACAAGCCGGGAGCTGGTGCGGGCATTTTAATAGTAGGCGGATATTCTGGCTTGGGGATGGGAGAGGGTTCTGAACCTTATAATGTAACCCCCACACCTACAATTTGAATGGAAAATACACAATCACAAGCACTGGCTACAAAAGGCAATTGTCGATTTTATGACCACATTTGATTTTGACTTAAAAAAAAACGTTTTAATTTTATATTTTAATTCAGTTTAATCATTAAAATACAGTTCCCGAATCCGAATTGTGATATGACTGTGTGCTGTATATTTGCCAAATATTTAGAGCATATTGCAAAGTTCTCGGAGTAACTGGTTTTGGAAACGACGGGAATGCTACATATCAAACCTGATGTTGTGGCTTTTTTGTGTGTTTTTTAATTTCAAACATGTTTGACAAACAACACAGCGTAGAATAAGACTTCGACGAATGAAATCATTGACCGAATTGAACATCGTAAGACCCAAAATGCCACCGGAAATTTCGACAATAATATAAACAATTTAAAATAGCAAATGAAAAAATTGAAAGAATTGATGAATAGTAAGCAAATTTATCTGTAAAAACTTATAAATTTTGGGTGAATATGTGTATTGGGCTTTTGTTTTCAGAATTCTTTGAAGAGTTATATAATGCACAAGACGCTAGCAGTTAAAATGATGTGATCCTTATAATATTCTCATTATTCTTTAAAAAAAAAAACGCAGTAAAACATGACACAGCTGAAACTTATATAGAAAAAGGAAAACATAGATTGTTTTGAATCACTTTGCTCGGCGATTTAAAAGGCTTTGTTAGGAAATTACGGTACTACCAGTTGAAAATCAGCGCAGACTACTGAAGGTTAATCTAGCAAGAACAATAGTCAGGTTGTTCCCAACCACCGCTTCTATAATTTTAGAAGGGTCTGTTAAGAATTATGGGCATATGGGACGTAGCGAGACAACAAACCGAGGGGCCGTCCATTCGAAATTTCTATATGGGTGCAATAGGTTTGACAAACTCAAGCCGGCGACAGGAATCGGAAAATGAATTAATATATCACGAACAAAACAAACTTTGCACTTACCGGGGAAGAACTAGGCGTTCGAGGACGTAGTGAAAGAGAAATTATTTGACACGTAGTAAAGTTCGGCAATTTTAATGTTGTCTCTGAAATTGCAAAAATAGTTATTCAAAAAGTAATAAAATACAATTTTAGCCAATATTTCAAATTAAATTAAACATTTATAGTTTGTTTCCCTCTAGAACTGAAATGAGACGATGTAATATTGCCCATAAAATTTTCTGGTTGGTAATGTTGAAATCGTAAAATATGTTGGTCTTTTGGAGCACCGTATTAACCTAGTAATTTTCTGGGCGCTGGTCATATACAAAGCGTCACTAAGTAACGAAACCACAACTACCATCGCACAAACAAACTGTACCGTATATATGCGTAATTCACCACAAAATTATATGACTAACACCATGAAGCACCCCGTATTCCCATAAACACACCGGTATGTGTACGCATGTTTTTGGGTTGAAAAGTAACTTCAATAAAGGTCACTGTGTTGGGTTTAACTATGCATATCTACAAAGACTGAAATCCAGTTCTTTTGGAGCACTATTTCCATTGCATTGTGGTTACTTTATGACCGAAGGCTATCTTCAGGAGCCACAAAGGTTATTTATTGTGGTAACTATATTAATACTTGTAATAGTTCAAAGATGTGTACAGTGTCATACATTGAGGTTTTCATACACATTTAAGTAAGGCAGTTTATAATATATAAATATCAAAACAATTTTGCATGAAATTTCATGCAGTGAATTTCTCTTTTGTCTGAATTTTCAGATTTTTTTATAAAAATACAATCTCGGCTGATTGAAACATCCGTATAATTTTGACATTACTGTATCCAGTCCACCCTTACCACTCAGTCATTAGACGGCATGTTGAGAAATATCTATGCTACTCCCTCAAAATTTGTATGATGATAATTTTTGCAATTATTGTGTGACATTATTTTGCTACAATTTGTATGGAAATTAACACAAATGTTAGCAATAATATGACGAGCAAATCCCACATCAATTGAGTACTAATTTTATACATTATGTATGATTATGTCAACATGTTGTAAGAAATTGATCACATTAATTGTATGACACATTGTACATAATTCGTATGAAGTGTAACACAGAATATATATGATTATTTACTTATACTTTGTGTAAATTTACATATAAAAATTGCATCATTTATTACACATAACTTTGCATAAGTTACATGAAGCATATGTATGATAAATTACACATCATTTGCATGAAATTGCACACAAAAATGTATAATTATTTGCACATAATTATGTAAAATTTCAGATAAAATGTATGTTTTATAGAATACCTAATTTGTGTGAAGCTGTATGAAACATATGTATCATAAAACTGAAGATTAGTAAAAATACTCAAATTATGTAAAAATATTCATACATTACGTGTATTTTATTTCATGCAAATATTTATTAAAATTCATGCATTAGATATTATCATATTTCATACAAAATTGTCTGCAAATTCGTACATTAGATGTATAAAATTCTTCTATACAAATTAATAAAAAACATGCAATTTATATATTATTTTTCACACAAATATGTATTCAAGTTCATAAATTGTATATTTTTCGTTTCATGCAATATATGCTCAAATTCATACAATACATGTGTTGCAATTGATCCAAATATATGTGATGGTTCGTAGATAATGCTGTATATTTCATACATAAAGCGGTAAATTTCAATCAGCCACAATTGTATTTTTATAAAAAAATCTGAAAATTCAGACAAAAGAGAAATTCACTGCATGAAATTTCATGCAAAATTGTTTTGATATTTATATATTATAAACTGCCTTACTTAAAATGTGTATGAAAACCTGACCAATGTATGACACTGTACACATATATTTCAAGAGTTTATTTACAAGTATTAATATAGTTACCACAATAAATAACCTTTGTGGCTCCTGAAGATAGCCTTCGGTCATAAAGTAACCACAATGCAAATGGAAATAGTGCTCCAAAAGAACTGGATTTAAGTATTTTTGTAAGAATATGCATAGTTAAACCGACACGGTGATTTTATTGAAGCCTTAGAACCGAGGACATTGGCATACACATACCCAGTTGTGTTTATGGGAATACCGGGTATTTCATGGTGTTAGTCATATAATTTTGTGGTGAATTACGCATTGTGCGGTACAGTTTGTTTGTGCGATGGTAGTTGTGGTTTCGTTACTTAGTGACGCTTTGTATATGACCAGCGCCCAGAAAATTACTGGGTTAATCTAATACTCAAAGACCCGCATATTTACGATTTCTACGTACCGACCAGAAAATTTATGGGCAATATTACATCGTCTCATTTCAGTTCTAAAGGGAACGAACTATAAATGTTTAATTTAATTTGAAATATTGGCTAAAATTGTATTTATTACTTTTGAATAACTATTTTTCCAATTTCAGAGACAAGATTAAGGTCGAACTTTACTACGTGTCAATGATTTCACTATCACTTACTGAAACACCTGCATTCCCGGTAAGTGCAAAGTTTGTTTTGTTCGTGATATATTAATTCATTTTCGATTCCTGTCGCCGGCTTGAGTTTGTCAAACCTATTGCACCCATATAGAAATTTCAAATCGACGGCCCTTAATATTTGTCTGACATATATGCCCATAATTCTTAACAACCCTTCTAAAATTATAAAGCAGTGGTTGGGACAACCTGACTATGTTCTTGCTAATTAACCTTCAGTAGTCTGCACTGATTTTCAACTGGTAGTCATAATTCCTAACAACCCTTTTAAATCGCCGAGCATGGGTTGGAACAATCTATGTTCTTTCTATATAAGTTTCAGCTGTGTCATGTTTTACTCGGTTTTCAACTGATGATATTATCAGGTAGCATCATTTTAACTGCTAACATCTATGCGGTATAGTTTTCAAAGAACCCGAAAACAGAAGCCGATGCACATATTCACCCAAAATTTATAAGTTTTTACAGATAAATTTACGATTAATTAATACTTTCAAATTTTTCATTTGCTATTTTAGATTGTTTCTGTATTGTCGAATTTCGGTGGCATTTTCGGTCTTACAATGGGTGCGTCGATGATTTCATTCGTCGAAGTCTTATTCTACGCTGTGTTGTTTGTCAAACATGTTTGAAATTAAAAACACACAAAAAACCACAACATCAGGTTTGATATAAGCACTAGTCAGTTCCAAAAGCATTATTGCGAGAACTGCAATATGCTCTAAATATTTGGCAAATATAAGCACACAGTCATATCACAATTAGATTCAGGAACTGTATTTTAATGATTAAACTGAATTAAAATATAAAATTAAAACGTTTTTAAGTAGAATCAAATGTGGTCATAAATCAACAATTGTTTGTAGCCATGTATAATTGTGTATTTTCCATTCAAATTGTAGGTGTGGGGGTTACATTATAAGGTTCAGAACCCTCTCCCATCCCCCAAGCCAAATCTGCACCCTCTGTAAATGCCCCGCACAGCTCCCGGCTTGTGTGCCGAAGGTTCGAGGAAGATTTTAGAAAAAAACACGCAAAAATAGGATGAAGATTGACTAAAATTGGAGAAAATTTTAGCAAAATTAGAAAAATGTCGAGTTTTTAAATATTTCAAAAATTAAACTGTGACCTTTGAAATCTATGATTCAAATCGTCATATTATAACTTGTGGTACTGCATTACACCTGAATTTTATGTGTTTTCACCTAGATATATCGTAAATTTGATCTAGATATATAGTAAACCAAAGTGTATTAACTCAGACTTAGGAAATTCATTTGATTCGATTTTAACCCTTTTATTCGTATTTTTGCACATATCTTTTCGTAAAACCAAGAGTGCATTTGGGAAGAGTATGACACTTCCCTGCACTCACATATAAACCCGTGTTTGATGTCACGGGCGTTTTCGGCCTGACCCCTCCCCCCAATTTTTTGGGGGTATTATGTGAAGCGATATTTCTATAATTTGAATTGTTTCAGTTATTTCATAATTACGACTTCGCGTATATATTTTCAGCTTTGTTTTAATATAATTTTTTCTTAATCCTTGATTATTTTCGTTTTTTTCCGCGTCTGTTATAGTTCTTTATTTTGATTACACTCATATATCCGCCTTCGCGCGTATAATTTGAATTTACAGTTTGAATTTATTTGAATTTGAAGTGTAATACAGCGCTTATCGATTTACGATTCAATCCGATTTAATGCGATTTACGATTCAATCGACTTTACGATTCGATCCGATTTAGTCGTATTTGGTGTGAATAAGAGAATGCAGGAATATAGTTTAGCATTTTGCCTTTCATGCTGAGACGCCAAGGTCTCAGGAGGTAGCGGCGCTGGGGGGTGGGGGGAAACCTCAGGGGAGAGTAGAGGCACACCGGCGAAGGTCCTCCAAAGCGGGGTTGACAACCCGCCGTCCGACGAGGACCTCCTTTCTTTTTGCTAAATGTATCCCAGTTTTTGCCAATTGTTGCTAAAGTTTTCCTCGCGCCGGGGGGGGCGATAGGGTGGTATCTTTATGGGGAGGGTAGACCAGGGCCACGGAGCGGGGTCCGAGGCCTAAGAGGTAACCTCCTGAACCCTTGCAGCATGTATTTTTTTGCGGAAACAATGCTCACATTTTGGATTCATTTATGACTGAAATTCCGTAGTAACTATTCTCTAACAGCTGCCAAGTTTTACAAATAATCCAGTTGTGTAAAAATTTGGCATCACTTATAAAAATAGTCAAAGCTTCAAGTCACAATAACGTGCGTAAGCAAGATTGTTTCTCCCCAGGTGAGAATTTGGGTAATTGAGAAAACACTTCAATCCGAAAACCCAGATGTCCCTACAGACATGCCAATAGCAATAAATAATCCCTGTACGCCCAGGAGTAACCGGAATTCCGGTTCCGGCGAAAATCGTGTTCCGGTTACGGCTCCGGCAAAGGGCAAAATCCATACCGGAACCGGAATTCCGGTTTAAAATTTTGTTTGAAATTTTCCACATTTTTTGCTTCATCTGTCATCGAAACATATGTAATATATATTACACAATAATCAAGCTCAAATACTACCAAGCAAAAGAAAAGATTAACTAAGCTATTTGCCGTGTGAAACGTAAGTAGGGCGCATAATTACAGTAGGAATTTTGCATAACCTGCAAGAGTTTGTTAACAAATCAAAGGCAGGTCGATGCTTGAGGCAGCTCTTTTACGCATTCAGAAGTCTGCGGGGTATGTTCGAATTAATACAGTCCACCTTCGTAACAGAGTATTGTTTACGTAGAAGTACTTAGCATATGCTTGGCTAACATAAATTGTGTCAATCACCAGCCAGTGCGCTTGTAAACTTGGTAAATCAGTCTAAATTGAAGTAAAGTAACGTTATCTGCAACGCAGCCAGAAACTGCTTTCTTAGCCATGACCTGTATTTACTGAAACTGCGCAAGCAGCATCACAGTTTGTCTAATTTATAGCATTCTGATCAGAAAGTTATCATCATTATCATCTAACTGACGGGCACCGTTTGTCCAACGCTAGCCTAAGCAATGTTTCTGACCACTGATCTAAAAATTACCTTCTATCTATTATTTTCTCTTAGAATCATATAAACCAATAATATCAAGTTTCAAACAGAAGAACATGTAACAACCGTATGTGTAGTAAAGGGAGGCGACTAGCGACATAGCGAAAGCGTGTGTTCTACGCTCCAAGCTTTGTAAGCACATTCAATTTGACTCAGTATACGCAAAGGTGTATAGTGGAAGACATTTTGCTCTGTGTGTCCAAAACCCGACATATTGGTGGATAAATAAACATTATTAGCTTCCTCAGTCTTTTTAAAGTTTCAGAAAGGCAATAATGCCATAAATTGGAAGACCAGGTTCCGGATACGATTTAAATGGACGGTTCCGGTTGCGGGCTCCGGTAAATTTCGGTTGAGGTTATTCCCTGCTGTACACATCTCTACTAAGTGGCGGTATGAATGCGGAATGCCTGTAGTTATAATAAAAACGGACTTATAATGCACTAATTTCACTGAAAAAGTTGCAAAGGCGCATAAGCGAACAACAGGCTATAAATTATATAATAAATTTGGCACATTGATTTAGGAGCTATCTGGCGAAAATTGTACTCTAAAACAAATATGACCAGTCAGGAAGATACTATACCATCATCCGCAAAAACTTCAAGCTCTGTTCGGGAAATGCTCGAATATGAGGAACGGATTAATTTGTTAGCAGATAATTTTGCAAGTATTGACGCTGTCGCTGGTAAACATGGAGGCATAACAGTATCGAAACCGCTTAACTGTGCTGAAGATATCAAGATATAGAAATTTTTAATCCGAAGGATTTCGACTGTGTTATTGACGACATTCCGAGACATTCTCGGTGAGTTATTATTCCGAATACTGGAGATTACAGCGTCGTAGTCTTAGGTAACGTTAGGGAACGTGGTGTATTAAAACCTACGGAATATAAAATATCGTTAAGCAATATTTTACACAGATCTTTCAAAGCCTTCAAGGTTCCCTGGGGGATTGCTCAGACAGCCATGGCTAACTATGAAAAGTCGCTTGCCTATAAACAACACGGATTTTATTGGGATTCGACGAATAATTGCCATCGAATGCAAAGTTGTTCTCTACTAAGCAAGCGTGCTGGATTGTGCACCAAATGTCGTCGTGGATGGCGAGAGCTTAATAACCTTACCAAAAAATGAAGTCAGAACCTGAATGCAATTAAGCAAGTTCGAACTGCGCCTACTTCTCGCGCTGTAGAAAGAGTATATTGAGCCAAGAAAGGTGAGAACAAATTTTATTATTTAATGTCTCGAAAACAGATGAAACTGGGCCACGATTTTGTGACCGGTTAACCCGATCAATATTGATACCTGGTGAAGCCTTTACGTTAGTAACCACCTAAGTGAGCCACTCAAATGCTATGCTATGTAACTAAACTAATCCATAAAAGGAAACAAGTCAAAGGAGCTGAAATTAATTTATAATAAATTTATACTAGTGACAAGTAAGCCACTTGGATCTGTCTTGGAAGTAATTTTTTATCGTTTGAAGTTATTTGTACGCTTGTTGGCTTCTATGGTTCTTTACACCAGTCGAATTGAGCGAGGCGTCAAATTTTCTAAGCTGTCTCATAAAACGTCAAATTACGCACGAAACACTGGAATTACCAGATATGTGTGATAATCTAGGCATATATATCTTTTCAATACTTAAGTTGTAAGTGCTGCTTCAATAATTAAGCCCGGTCTATTCGGGCCTTGTTCTAAAATTATTATATTTTCATGAATCTTTGGTTTTCTGTTTAACATGTGCCATTGTGATTTATCTATGATACAGCGTCGCTACTATTTAATTAATCACCGTTTGCTGTATTTTAAAACAGAAACATTTATGCATATGCATTTTGCTCATTTTATCAAAATCAGCTATTGCATCGGTTAAAGTGTTTTGAACCCATCCACTTCGACCCCCTTCGCCTTAAAACATCATTTTGTATGTTTTGAAGCTTTTTTAGCAAAAAGAGGCGTTTATCAAACGCTAATGTTCATCGACGGAGACAACACAAGCCACTTCCCATTTCGGGGATTGCGGAATCAGCAACTATTACAGACGAATCACCGTTGTTTACGGCAGTGCAGGAGGTTGTTGATTCTGTGAATCAAAATTATCTCGACCAGTTGGAAACGGTCTTAGCCGACGAAAGTCGTCGGCATAGAGAGGAATTTTCTGATGCTTTACGCAGACTATGGTTGGAAGATCAAAATCGCAATTGCGATCGCAATACGAAAGGCCGCCAGTGGTCACTGACCACACTTCGAATTTGCTTAGCAATTTTTGGCCGCAGCCCGGCATGTTATAAATTTATAAATGGCTTGCAGCTATTTCAAATGCCATCTTTCCGGCAGTTGCAAAGATTTAAATTAGACCACTTCGGCGACGGAGTATCGTTCGGAGACGAAATGTTGGCAGAATCTGCTAAGAACTATCAAAAATACAACAATCAACGCATTACTGATTGTAAGTTTCCTGGTAAAGGCATTGGTAGGTTCATAAATTGGGTCTTTTCGGTTATCCCGCCTAGCCCGAATTTCGTCAATTTTAAAGGTACATACAAAATTTTGGTTCCAATCGATTCAGCTCGACGAGCTGGTTCAGAAAATGGCCATTTTACCCACATCCCTGACAAAAGTTTTTTTTCGGTTTTTTGAGGTCCCAATGTTCCCCCACGGGAACCTACAATTTTTTTTTCATTGGAATATGGTCATATTGGCCACCGTTCGACTCAGCTTGATAAGACAAATCGGCTGTTGTGTAATTTATTGAAATCTACAACACCGTTAGAAAGTTATGACGGCCCAAGTAAACCTGAGGGGCCGTACGTTATAACGTTAGAAAAAAGAACAGCTTAGAGCGGTGGGTTCGGGAGGCGGCAGCCCCCCGACTTAGGCTTAGTGTATGTCTCATATCGATAAGCGCTGTATTACACTTCAAATTCAAATAAATTCAAAGTGTAAATTCAAATTATGCGCGCGAAGGCGGATATATGAGTGTAATCAAAGTAAAGAACTATAACAGACGCGGAAAAAACGAAAATAATCAAGGATTAAGAAAAAATTATATTAAAACAAAGCTGAAAATATATACGCGAAGTCGTATTATGAAATAACTGAAACGGTTGAAATTATAGACATATCGCTTCACATAATACCCCCCACCACAAAAAAAATTGGGGGGGTCCGACCTACCCCCCCCCCCCAGAAACTGGGGGAGGGGTCAGGCCGAAAACTCCCGTGACATCAAACACGGGTTTATATGTGAGTGCAGGGAAGTGTCATACTCTTCCCTAATGCACTCTTGGTAAAACTAATTGAGTCATTCTATTATCGCAACAAGTGCGCATGCAAACACAATGTGTTATGAATAAATCCCGTTAGTTTCTAAAATGACACATTTGTCACTACATACGTTGTGAAGCGATGTACCTTGTGACCCATGTCACCTTTAGGGGCCGCACGTTATAACGTTAAAAAAGAACAGGTTAGAGCGGGGGTTTGTGGGGCAGCATCCTCCCGACTAAGGCTTAGGCTTAGTACATGGCTCATATAGGGACTTTAGCTTAGGTTATGGCTAACGCTCAAGCTTAGCATGACGCTATCGGCATAGCGTGCATTTCACTTCTGCGTCCAAAAGTTGCATTGCCCTACCTTGTAATTAAAGTTTGTCGTCCATCGTGCGTTAGCGTGTTCGTGGTTGTTCGCTCGCTTCGCGAGATCCTTTAAGGAACTGGACAACCGCTGCGATACAGCATAATGGCTAGTGTACGATGCTCGGAGTTCAATAGTCCAGGTTTAATTCGGCAGCGGTAAACATTTGTTCATAAAAGCACGAAATACACATTAGTTTAAGAACGAAAGTGTTAACACGAATTACTTAGTGTATTCATTGCTGCGCTGATTTCCGTATGACCAAAATAATCGATATCTAACCGAGAATACTGTTACGAGATTGTAGCTATAGCTCGCCATACGGAATCCATCAAAGGACACCGCATCAAAGGACATGGTATATTTTAATCAGGAAATCAGGATATTTTATTTGATTTGAATGTGGTGTGTGCTCATACTGACACTGTACAGTAAACAATATTTATTTGCAATAATATTTTACCATTTTGTTGCGGCATATTGGATACAATTGTACAATAAACTTAGTGATTTGCTATTGAGCATGGAAACTTAATAGGAATATTGAAATCTTGTTAATCTAAAATTATAATTCGAAGCAATGGTATATATCTCATATTAACTCGACAGTCAACAGTATGTTGATTGTGACCATTGGATTTTTCAGCAACATTTCGGGGTTTGGGAATTAACATCTCGGGTTCATCAACATTTCGGGGTTTGGAAATGCAGTCCTGTGAATCAACTAAAATTGTTTGTTGAATCGGAAGACGGTTCGGCAAGGTTGGGGGACCACTGACGAACCAACCAATGATCCAACATATTTTATATTGTATCATGCTTTTTGTTTTAAACCAAGTTAACTCACTGAGAAATTTTACGCGTCGACAGGCGTAGTGGAATTAAGCTACCTGTCTCAAACTGTGACAAAACTTATACACAACAGCTGTTTCAGCAAAATTCCGGCAGCGACGATATACAACCAAGGAATGCCTTATTTACGTTTAGGTATGTAGGAAACAGCAAAGATCGCACATCGGAAACATATATCCAATATAATCTACTTTATAGAATTACACGGAAAATAAGTGGTATTTATTATTAACATTATTTATCGATTCAAAAAGTTATTACAGCACAAAATTTACTCCAAACATTACCAGTCGCGAAATATGTTTTAAACAGCAGCTTGTTCTAAATTATCAAGCCTTTTCCAAGTACGATGATTTTGTAAATTTGCTACTATTGTAGCAAATGTATCGTTGTTTTCAAAAATCAAGTCAGCGAAATTGGCTTGCCTTCTACAAAGGAGCTATGATCACTTACAAACTAAGTAAAAATGTCGATAATATAAGTATTCAGTCTATGTAGGCAAATTATCAGCTCATAACACTACAGCAGTGCATAGTATAAATAGGAATTAAAAATCTAATTTTCATTTATAAATAAGTATTAGATCACCAAAAGTATTTTTGGTTAAATTTCAACAGCGTGATAATTTGTTTTATTCAAATTAGCTGAGTTTATGCAGCAAATTAAGCTGTTTATTGACAGTTTTGACTCTGTTAGAAACAAGGATTAGAATCTGTTATTTTCAAATCGATAATGGAGCGGATCCGAGCCACGCCTGCCATAATGTATGCCGATCCGAGCCTCAGATCTTACAATGAGAGTCGATTCGAGTATCTCTGGAAAAGTTAGTGTCAGTCCTAAAAAGCTCGTTTATAAAACAGCAAATATTACTATAATGCCATTGTCAGAAAACAGCAAGAACCACGCAGCCCGTGGTTTTTTATAAGATCTAAAAGCAGCTATGCAGAGTTTGTTTCTTTGTTTTACTAACCGCCTATTTGAGATGATTTTCTCAGCATAGAATATTCATGTAAAACAGTAAATAGTTACGAATTATATTATTTAGTTAAGGTAACTAACTACAAAGTTTATTATGTTTGATTTCTAATCCTCGAGACTGACTTATAGCTTAGGAAATTAGGTTACACTTGAGGGTACACCGAGAACGTTTGCACTAAAAATAGGAATATTTGTTATTTGAGTTGTTTTACTATGAAAAGTAACACTATTTATACAATTGTAAAAAAAATTGAATAAACATTGAAAGTTTTAGCACCAGATAGATTGCGAGTTTTGTCGCTTTCAACTGTTATCATAGTATACAATATTCCACAAAAGAAGAGGAAAAATCAATTTCAATATGGCTTGCAAGAGACTACAATATTAAAAAAAAATCTTTCTGAATATTACATTTGCAATGTTAACATTAGGCTCACATTAAGTGTTTGGCTCGTATATATTCTGGTTTAGGAACCGAGCAAGAGCTCCGAAATAGCGCAGTGGCTGGCGTACGATACTTGCACCCGAGTTGCATCCAGGTTCAATCCACCGTTTGTGCAAATACTTGTTCATGATTATGCTAACTACCCATTTGTTTAAAAAAGAATGGGCTAATAGATATGAGACCAGTAATAGAATAACATTATCATATCTCCATTCTTGCTAAAATAGAATTACATGTTTCTGGTACTGTAACTGATGCGATGATGTAAGAAATATATCTGGTACATAAAAATTATAGCTCAAAATCGTTGGAGCGCCGTTACAGCAGGGGTCAATGCCAAAATTGTGCGTCCCATTGTATTTGGAGCCCAACAACTAATATGTCGTGTTTCTTGCGCCCACCGTTCACCATTTCAACGCCTGGTGCTATATATAAATTATTTTTTCTGATTTAATTACAAGTACGTAGATATATTTCAAATATTTCATTGGAAATGGCGGCCTTTCGAACAAATTACGCATGAGTCCATTTTAGGTGCGTACATCAGTGTTATTCTTTTGTCAAGTCAGTTCACGATCGTAAAAAAGCCATCAGCGCGCATAAATCACATTTTTCTATTATGTACACTGCGATGCAGCAACGTGTAGGCTCGTTTCGCGGTCACTATTATGCGATTTACCATCGCAATGCGACGACTGCGAACATGTGGAAACGAGCTTACCAATCACGTGTTTTGTATACTATATATACAAATAGACTGCGAACATAGCTTTCAGATTAAGCATGTCGTTTGATGAACACGGACAATCATCTGAAATGAAGAACTGTGCGCAAACACAAATTCCGTTCTAGCATCACAGAAGCCTATATAATATGCAAAAGTTACCGCTTTTGCAAGTCGAACAAACCAAAAAAGTTTTGAAACTACCGAAATTTTTGGTTATTAATTTAGTTTGGTACATCATGTCATATTCTTTACGCAAATGGGGTATTAGCTTCAACTTTACATATGGGTACTTTGTTGTGTTCATTGACTTTTACCTGGTGCCTTATTATGTTGCGTCAGTGCTAAACATCAAGTATGTACAAAATAACGTTTAGAAAAAGTCATTTAAATCCCTGATTTGCATGAAACGTTGCTGATTTTTCTGTGGATATTTGTTCAAACAAATAAAATGTTTCGCTTTCTGCAATTACTCGGGAAGCGTAAAGGCTTACTACATATTTTAGGAGACCTAGGGCTGAGCCATGCCTGTCTTACCATCTCAGCAATCGAGTTGGACAAAATTATTGTCACAAAATGTAGTTGGCAGAAAAACACAGATAAAACTTAGCTGAATTTTTGGTTTAATGTAAAATTTGGCGTTTGTTTTATATATGGAATCCGAGACAATAATTTTGCGTGCGCAAAGGCCAAATTATGTCACGCGTCCAACTCAACTAGTTCGGGTGAACTATAGCTTAACTGCACTACTATGGTACATTTTTATAGCTTAGCTAGTCTTGATGTAACAAACAGGGAGCTCAGCTAGGCTCTGCGTGACAAACGGAGCGTCCGGCTGAACTGTCAACTGAGAAATTTTATTTAGTATTGTGCGTAGTGTAACAGCATTTTGTTCTATAGTATTTTCACATTAATTCTAAGTTGTATATTTGTTTTAATTAAAGTTTTAAGCTGTATGACGCTTTTGGGGCACTATTTAGATGCGTATAATAAAACTTAATGTTCGCGGACTAAATAGTCTCTGGTTTTAGTTATAGGGCTCAGCTGAACGTCTCTTGACAAAAGCACAGTCCGGCTCGACAGTCGATGACAAACGCATAGGCTAGCTAGGCTATTCAAAATTTTAATAGTCAAGCTGGACTGTATGCGTGACATAGTAACTAGCCCATTTGAACGCGTGACATAATTAGGACTATGCGCACGCATCTTATTGTAAATGATGCATTACATAGCTACAATGAAAGCAAATATTAAAGCGGTCATGCTGCATTGCTTTAGTACATTTTAATCAAATACAGAAAGTGCACAAGATGAACCGCAAGCTGAAAATTTACTCCGTCTGAGTAGACCCATGGCAATAAGATCCAGGACATACTGTGTCGGATTTATCAAAAATACACGACCTAAGACCCATTGAACCACCTTACATTCCTGTGTTGTGCGTGCACATCAATTTAGAAATCACTAAATGACTTGTAAAAAGACGTAATCTCTGTTGCATGTTCCTGAAGTTGAGTCACATATTATGACATACAGTCATAAGATGCCTTACGCACAACAAGTTTCATAGTTTCATTCTACCTTGCACAAATTAATGCATGATTTTCAGAGAAATGTGTGCACAAAATGCGCACCGTAAACAATTGCAGCGACAATATTGTATGATAATACTATGGTAATATATTGCTTAGTTCCATTCTATCTTGCACGAATTAATGCACGATTCCCAGAGAAATGTGTGCACAAAATGCGCACCGTAAACAATTGCAGCGACAATATTGTATGATAAGACTATCTTAACATATTGCATAGTTTCATTCTACCTTGCACAAATTAATGCACGATTTTCAGAGAAATGTGTGCACAAAATGCGCACCGTCAACAATTGCAGCGACAATGTTGTATGATAACACTATTGTAATATTGTTAGGTTATTATGCGTATAGTGTCCTCGATACCAGAAGCTAGAAATTTTGCTTCTGCAATCATATTGAGCTATATCGTATGCTCATTTAAATCGCGCTTGCAACGCGTTCTGCGAAAAAGGCGCTATATAAATGTATTATTATTGTTATTATATTGCACAGAACTGTTGAGCTATTGCTGCGTCAAAAGCGAGCTATCTATTATTGTACTGACAATATAAATGAACAAAACTCACGTAGGTTCTACGTTTTGGCATATGCTTTCTGCCTTTCCAGTAAATAGAAACTATAGATATATATTCGACAAAGTGATCATTTGCGTTTTAGAGCTTAATATTGGTTCTTTTTTGCTGTAAGTTTGTTTTACTTGTACAGTCACAGGGCGGCACAGACCAACCGATGTATTCAATAAATTTTTGTTATATTTCTCTGCGCTAAATTGAAGTCTCACAGTGTTCGTTCACAGATAACATAGCAAAACCAATTTCATTCCTAAAATACCTAATAGATTTACAACGTCAGAGTTTTGTTTAATGTGTCAACCAAATCCATTCGAATAAAATTGAAAGCAGTCGGTCATCGTATAAATACGCCTAAGCTACACAGTATTTGCAGTGCCTAATTCCATGATAAGAACTTAATTGTTTAGTAATAATCTATTTTGATGGATATTAAGTGTGTAAATATTCAGTTTATAAACTCGGCTCATCCAAATTTCAGTTGACTGTGGTTGACGCTGGCGACCAACAGCTCCCTTTTTTAAATTACAATTGTCAATTAGAAGATTCCTACTCGACTTAGGTTTAGGCTTCGTCTAAGTGTACGTGAAACACCATGCTTAGGCTAAGGTTTAGCATCCCGACAACGGCATGACATGTCTTACATTTCTGTTCTTCAGGCTATAATTATTAACACTGGTTGCGGTCACTTGGTCTCAATGCAGATTTGCCTTATTGACAAACATTCTTTTGTTTTATAAAGATTGCGTGTCATGATAGAGTATATTTCTTAGTTTTAATTAAACTAAAACTACAAATAATGTCATTAAACTAAAAATGAAAATTAATTTAGCGGTTTATAATGTACAAATGCAGTGATATTCAAAAATATACTGTAAAAATATACTGTAAATCAAACACATTTAATTAATCCTCAATATAAAAATATTTTGTTGATTTTAATGTCAAAATATTTTTTAAAACTTTACCGTAACAGTTTAAAGTTTGTCAAGATTTACTAAGCAATCGTTTTCGTAATGCTGTAAGCGATGCCGCAATACCTTTCTTCGCTGGAACGCGTTTGCAATTTCTCCGTTTTCTAATTTGGTCATCTTTGCTGGGTACACCATCATCTTCATCAGGATCAGAATCTTGACTACCGCTGCTAAGCATAATTATATTTGTCGGAATCGTTGCTGGTTGACTCAATTTATCAGCGCCACTAGTATTACTGCTGATTCTTCTTCGATATTTTGTGTTTAAACTGTTGTTCTTGAAATTAGTTGAGGATTTCTTGTTGCTTCGTGGATTACTGCTTTTAGAATCACTCGCAACGAAAACATCATCGAGTGACGGGTCTTCAACGCTGCTTCCGTCTAAGTTGGAGTTTGTGTTGTCATAGCAAAGTTTGTTGCTATTTCTGTCGCGGCACTCATGGCTGCGCATTCTGATAGCGTTAGTATCGGATATTATAATTTTATCACTATTGCTATTGTTGTTGTCGTTGCTGTTGCTGCTGTTGTTATTGCTGCTGCTGTTCTTGTTACTGCTGTTGTTGTTATTATTATTGCTGTCGCTACTGCCATTAATTCCAAGTTCGTCATTCCCACAGTTAACACTGTTGTCTCGTGTTTTGTTCACGTTTTGATGATCATGATCAAGATTTGATGTCTGGCAAGTGCAGCCAGTGGTGATCAACAGTCGTCCACAAGATCGTTTATGCTCACAATTGTTGAAATTGTTAATCAAATTGCTGTTCCCATCGGCACAACCCTCATTTTTCAATTCATCGCCTTCATCATCGTCATCGCCAAAACCATTGGTCATATCGTTTTGGGAAGGTCCCATCGTTGACTGTTTTTGGGTTATGTACAAACTTTTATGGAAACATTTTCGTTCAACAGAACCTGGACTGTCGTTCTTCGACGAATATCGCAGCGTTAGGCGTGAGGATTTAAATAGTTCCGTTCGTAAACTGGTCCGCCGGAGAGCGTGATGTTTTGATTTCGGGATAACATTTTGAAATGCACTTTTGTCGGCTCCATTATCGCCAGTCGTTTCGTCTGTTATACCATTATTGTCTTCTTCATGACGACCAGATCCACCATGAATCGTTGATCCACAATTATAGTCGTTGGTGCTATCGTCAATGCCTGAAAAAATTAATTTTTGTCTATAGACACCAACCGGAGTTGATTTAATCCTTCCGAGTGATCGCTTTGGACTCTGCTGACCAGCATCACCCGATCTACGTTTGCTCTCCGGATTCCGTGGTTTCGTATGGCTATGATCATTCCCGCTGGTTGTCGACGATGACGTTGCGGTACAATAGTTGAGCGACGAAACAGCAGCTGCTGCTTTATGATGCCGAAGTAGGAGTGGAAATAGTTCCTTGGGCATTTTTGCCAACTCAAATAATCGTCTAAATATTTGGGTTACACTTGGACTATCAGTAGCAGGAGTTGTTCTTTCGGATGACGGCTGTTGTGGTGAGAAATGGTTCCGGTCGCTAGCAGCCGAACATATTTCAAACCCGATCGTAAACGGATAAGTCGATATCCGTTTCATCGCTTCATCATATGTGATTTCAATCTGAAATTACAAAGCAACAAATGTGGTTTACACTTTGGTATTTCTGCAAGATTAAACTTACGACGACCCTCCAACCATACTCTTTTGACACCATGTACAAAACGTTGTTAGAGAACAAAGCTCGAATTTCAATAACCATATCCAATTCCGACATCTTTTCGTTCCATAAAGCCATTAGCGAATGCAATTTGGCCCCTGTACTTTAACACCAATGTGTTCGCGAACATTTTCAAATTATAATGTGTGAAATATGAAACAGACTAATTTCTGTTATTTTGTACAAAAATGAAATTTGTGTTCAGTGCACAACAGAATTGCATTTGCTTTAGACAAAAGAGGATGGTAAGCGGCGCAGCTTAAGTTTACTCACGCATTACATATATATGCTTTATACCATGGGCAAATTTGCACTAAGTTGGTGTAGCTATTATTCAAAAATAGTGCAATGGTTTGAAATTGTCTATATCACAATTTGTAGCAAGATTCTAGAAATTTCGTTACTATATTGGACAATAATTGTTGCGACATGATAATTATTGCTTTGTAAACATTTAGTGTCGATACTCTCAACTTTATGAGATAATTATAACAAGTGTAAACATGTACCATTGACTATATGCCCTTTTGATGGGACTATGTTGGGTTAAACTTATTATCTGACTCGTGTGTAGCTGCGACTAATTGGTAAAAGATTGACAGCCTTCTTTGTACAGGATACGACGAAAATCACGAAATTACGCAATTTTATGAATAGCTACCAGAATTCAGCGAACGAAGTCCCTGTAGTAGTTATAACAACTAAATATGAACATGCAGGGGCGCACCACGCTCCGTAAAAGTGAGGGGGACCAATGGTCTGTCAGCAGTCAATATTTTACAAATGAAGGGGGACCTCACTAAAGAGTTCCCCACCACTGCGATAACTGGGGGGGCGGTTACCCGTCCACCCCACGTGGTGCGCCTATGTGAACACGTCACAGCCTATATATTCGTTGTATAACATACGGACTAAGGTCCGTCTAAGGTAAAGGTATCCGTTCTCTCGGCGGAGAGAGCTATTGCGCCAGGAGCGCTGCATGTAGAAATTTTTAGAAACTCCCAATTTTCCCCTACGGACTCATTCTTTTCTCCAATTGGAACAATAAAATTGTCGAAATATTCTACTCACGGAGAATAGGGAGGGAACGGGTGCATCGTGTTGGTCGGGAACTGGTATTGATGACTTAGGATAGTCCGACCGTTAGTAAAGGTAACTTCTTAAAATGGACACCTATGTTTCAAAACTTCAGTCATGCATGACAGCTATAAAGACCCGATATTATAAGCCTAATGGCACATTCGTCTCTTTTTGAACGTTATATCGGAATTTAATGTTTGATAAAATCAAGAGTATACCGTAATAATAAAAAAAGTTTGCCTGACATATCAATTTACTCACATTCGGAGCTTGCAGGTCTGATTTATTGCCTGCAATCATGATCGGTAGTTTATGCTGCGCCTTGCTTACAATTCCGCCATGTCCTGACGTGTAGCTTTTGACTTGAATAATTTGCTCGAGTAGTCGAAATACTTCTTCGTACGACGTCCGATTGTCGACACTGTAGACCAAAAGAAAGAGGTCTCCTGGAAAGAAAACATGATTATAGGAAATATACATGACATGTTGTAAATACATTTCATACATGCATTACATTATATTGCATAACATTAAATATACATATATTGATATACAATAAAATTATTGTCCGTGAGCAAGCTTAAACTGCGTCGCCTACCGTCCCTTTTTGTCGTTAGTGATAGTTTGTGCAGTGTGTTGAAGATCCGTAAAAAATATAACAGAACACAGATTGGGCCATCTGGACAGCACATCCAAAACGTTAAGGAACAAAACTTGGTCAGACTAAATAGTTGATTCTAAAATATAATGTAACGCCTCATTAACTGTTTTAAATCAGTATTTTGTTTACACACGTGAACAAGTCTTTTAAGTTTTCCAATAATTGTTTCCCAAGGGAGAATTCAACTATATCGTACGACTTTTGTATTTACGTTAACCAAAATATAAATACGCTGGTGAGGAGTGGCAAAATATAAAACTCCACATTTTAATAACAAAAATAACCCTCTGGTTATTTTCAGAATTGCATATATATTGTAGAGATCACACAAATGAATATCAATTCTAGCGAAACGTCAATTCGCTAGTTAGAATATTACCACAACAATCCAATCGTTTCAAGCGGGTCCATTGTGTAGTGGCTAGCACATCTGCTGCGCACGCGGCAGGCCCGGTGTTCCATTCCCGGTGGACCCATTGTTTAGCTTGAGCTGCATTTAACAAAAATAGCTAACATAGCTTATATATATGCTCGTTATAGTAAATCTGAAAAGTGCTATTAACCCTGACGGGCCCTACTCTGCCAATTGGCATTTCGCATATTGTCATGCGTTGTGTAAACTAAGTATTTCGCGTTGCGTATGCTTGCACGCGCTGTTATTCGCTGTCTTAGCAAGGTTCTTTAAAGAACCTAGCGGCAGCTATCATGTACTCAGTGGCTTGCGTGCGCCGTTCTCACCAGTGGAGTCGGTGTTTGATCCACTGCGTCGGCTTTAGTTTGTCAAACATTGCACGATACACAAACTCTAGATCGGTTGTTAAACACTTAAATATGCTATTTTAGTTGTTTAAGCAAAAATGAAGTTAATTAATTTATTTTGGCAAACCTATGCTTTAACATAAGACTCAGATTTCGTAAAAAATGTTCGTATAAAACTGATTTTGGTAGATCATATTGGTCAAAATTCAAGGTTCTCTTTAGGTTTTCTCATTTTTAGATGTTCTATATGAATAGAGTAGGTGCGCAGGTTTTTAATATTCTATTGAAAATACCTCTAACATAGGCGCAGGCTTGGGAGAGGGATACACCCCCAAACATCTTTTAATCTGGGGCCAAAATTCCTTGGTAGTGGTACCCTACCTAAATATTCTCCTAATAGTCTTGCAACCCCAGCTAAAATTTTTTTCGAATATCCTCAAAGCTTTATATGGAATCTGTGCCACTGGTTTCTAATGTTTTATTTTGTTTTAAATTCAAATTTGCTTTTAATTTAAAGCAATCACTATCTTATATACGATATATACAACTCATATATAACAGTTATTATGGATAAATCAAGAATGCAAATGCGTGGCATATGCAGTTATAGGGTGGCACCAATTTAAGCTTGCCCTATTTTTCGGTTACTATGAGGTCCACAGGAGGTCCATCTGAAGCCACAAAATGACGTCCTGAAAATCGGTCTAGTTTCGTACGGGTATCACTCGCTTTAGCGAGCCCTGAGGTATATAAAAATGATTTATTCCGTCTTTGACTTATTACATCGTCTGTCCGATACTGAACCACCGGACCCACTGAGCGCCTGCTACGGGGCCCGCTCACTTTACAAACATACCCGTTAGTAAGCTGAGACGCCTTGTCGCCGGAAATGGGCAAAACCCGGACGTATCGAGAATGTCAAGTTGATAATAGTCGCCGCTGCGTGCTTTGTAGTATTTTCGATAGTACTCGTCGACGGTGGGAACGTAGTTTTCGTAGAAGCGATTGTTGAAAAAACGATGGAGCAACGCACTTTTACCAGTTTTCGACGAACCAAGTACAACGAGGCGAAACGATTTCTTGACAAATGCCGGTGAATTTGGACACGACTCGGTGTCGATTGAAGTCGCCGCGATAAGCGGCGTATTAAACGGTGATTGAAGCATTTAGCAACGATTTTGTTTTATTATATTATTAATATTATTACCGTTGCTATAACCCAAATAACTCTGAAATATGCTGTGTTGTATTAAACATTAGAAAAAAGTGAATTTATGTCGTTGGATTAAAAACCTCTTAGGTCACTAAAACCATTAATTAGCCCACTGCTCCTGCGAAGGAGTTGAAGTGTTTGACAGAAGTGCGATAATCGGGTGTACGAAATTGGCTAAAACTGACTGAGGCTAGTAGCCCACACGACGATCCTTTTATATGAGTGTAGCTTCAGAAAGCACTTTTCATAACTAAAAATAAAAATTTGTTAAGAAATTATGCTGCTAGTAACTTTGAATAATTTTGAGCAGCGCAACCACTTATATTTGTGATGGCTCGGTCAATATGTTCGCTGCATACCAATAGCAGCCAACCATCAACCATGTCAACGCAACGGTCGCAACGAAGCATCTAGCATTGTTCTTAAGCTTCTAGTTGACGTTTGTGAAGCTTTAATCCTTTGATGCGAGTTAATCTGTGTATCTCTAAAGATTTGAACGACTGACGCCTGAGCAAGAGATAGAAATCAGGTTATACGGGTGAAAGTTGCGCACGATAACCATTGAGCTGTCTAAGAGCTGTTGCTCGGTTCTTTAAGGAATATCACAACGCAAATAAACAGTGCACATGTAAACATACAGAATACAACAAAAATGGTTGACACAACGCTTCACAGCGTACGCTGGGCTTATATGCTGTGCTGGATCCAATGTGCATGAAACAGTTAAACATTAAGTTTTCACAAATATCTAAAGAGTATCTCTCTAATAAAAAGCAACGTGTTTCTGAATTTACACAATGACACCCTAGTACATTAACAGTCTATAAAGAGTTTTAATGAAATTTTCAGGGATTCACTATATTGAGACACTTCTCATAGCTATTTGAAACTCAGCCGGTTAAATGAATTAATGAATGAAAAACAATTTCTGTCGTACCCATAAATTAAACCTGGATCGTCGGACTGCAAGCTGGAACCATTTTGAAACTGTTAATGGGGTCGTTAACAAAGCTTCGCAAAGTGATCGATCACACAGCAACGCACGTACAAACATACCAGGACAGATTGAATTGAGTCAAAATAATCGCTCTTCAATGTAGTTGAAGCTTGCGCGCGATTGAAAATGTTACTACGTCAACATTGAATTTTTCGAAGATCCCGGAGAAAAAATCTCAGCTCCAACGTCGAATGAAAAATGTTGGTCACTTTTCAACAGATTTATGGCCGACAGAATTGAACTCACGATGTAGTGTCCCTATATCACACAGCGACGCACGTACAAACATACCAGGACAGATTGAATTGAGTCAAAATAATCGATCTTCAATGTAGTTGGAGCTATTGCGCGCGACTGAAAAAGTTACTACGTCGACATGAAATTTTTCGAAGATCCCGGAGAAAAAATCTCAGCTCCAACGTCGAATGAAAAATGTTGGTCAGTTTTCAACAGATTTATGGCCGACAGAATTGAACTCACGATGTAGTGTCCCTATATCACACAGCAACGCACGTACAAACATACCAGGACAGATTGAATTGAGTCAAAATAATCGCTCTTCAATGTAGTTGGAGCTATTGCGCGCGATTGAAAAAGTTACTACGTCAACATGAAATTTTTCGAAGATCCCGGAGAAAAAATCTCAGCTCCAACGTCGAATGAAAAATGTTGGTCAGTTT
The DNA here is from genome assembly GCA_030248225.1 of Trileptium ribeirensis. Lineage (NCBI taxonomy): Eukaryota > Metazoa > Nematoda > Enoplea > Enoplida > Thoracostomopsidae > Trileptium > Trileptium ribeirensis. The sequence goes on along the minus strand of JASANE010002551.1, from coordinate 9,756 downwards.
TCAACAGATTTATGGCCGACAGAATTGAACTCACGATGTAGTGTCCCTATATCACACAGCAACGCACGTACAAACATACCAGGACAGATTGAATTGAGTCAAAATAATCGCTCTTCAATGTAGTTGGAGCTATTGCGCGCGATTGAAAAAGTTACTACGTCAACATGAAATTTTTCGAAGATCCCGGAGAAAAAATCTCAGCTCCAACGTCGAATGAAAAATGTTGGTCAGTTTTCAACGGATTTATGGCCAAAAAAATTAAACTCACGATGGAGTGTCCCTATGTATTTTCGATCAGCTGAAATAACAGCTGATGTTTAGCTGTTACATTTTGGCATAACGAAGAATTTATTCGCTTGGTGGTGTATGTTCATTGTTATTGCTTAAGTGTGACACAGGTTGTGGCTTAGTAGTTTTTCGTTGTCCAACACTCGTGTTGTTTGACCCTTAAACTGGGCTATTCTGCCCAGCATCTGTTGGATTTGATGCAAAGCCAGATCAAACTACTGACGAAATCTCGTTTCGGATCTAAACTTCCTTTGCTCAGTACTACTAGTATGAAATGTTATTCAAATTAATTTCATGAGTCTATAATGGTTGACTCTGCTGAAAAGTGTGACAGTCCTTAGATTTTCTATATTATCGACGGCGGTACGACGCGGTCGTTTTATGCTTTATCTCCAACTTCAAAGTTTATGACCCATATTCGGGGCACAGGCAAAACTACACCCCCAAATTTTCTTGGACCACCAAATCCATACGCCCAGGTTCTTGTACCTCCACTCAGACCTCAACCACGTTTTTGGAGTGCCAAATCCCGACCCCTAGGTTCTTGTACCTCCACTCAGACCTCACCCATGCTTTTAGATTGCCAAATCCCGACCCCTAGGTTCTTGTACCTGCACTCAGACCTCACCCATGCTTTTGGATTGCCAAATCCCGACCCCTAGGTTCTTGTACCTGCACTCAGACCTCACCCATGCTTTTGGATTGCAAATCCCGACCCCTAGGTTCTTGTACCTGCACTCAGACCTCACCCATGCTTTTGGATTGCCAAATCCCGACCCCTAGGTTCTTGTACCTGCACTCAGACCTCACCCATGCTTTTGGATTGCCAAATCCCGACCCCTAGGTTCTTGTACCTGCACTCAGACCTCACCCATGCTTTTGGATTGCCAAATCCCGACCCCTAGGTTCTTGTACCTGCACTCAGACCTCACCCATGCTTTTGGATTGCCAAATCCCGACCCCTAGGTTCTTGTACCTGCACTCAGACCTCACCCATGCTTTTGGATTGCCAAATCCCGACCCCTAGGTTCTTGTACCTCCACTCAGACCTCAACCACGTTTTTGGATTGCCAAATCTAGACCCCCAGCTCCTTGATAACAAGGCACGATAAAAAATAACAATGCACGTCCATTTACACGACGGAACTCAATCAACACAGCGTTTCGTAACACACACTCCTGCCATTTGGATACGGTATAAGCACTAATTGAGCACGACACCTCTGTGCAACGTCACCTATGGTGATCGTAGCTTACAAGGTAATAAAAATAACGAACAGCTTTAGTATCTGTAGATCGCGGGGCGGTAACCCCAGAGTTAGGCTATATATAGGCTTAGGCTGTAGGCACTTACCGTAAGCCTTATATAAGATGCGATTTTTAGGCGAACGTTAAAATGTTTAGCGTTTACTGAGTATCGACAATGGCAGAGCAATGATTTCACTTTATAAAATTTAATATCAGGAATAACATTTACGGTTAAGCTCAGTAACTATTTGGAGCACTGGGTACAATTAGCTAATTTTTCACAAATTTCCTATTTACAATGGTTGTTGAATTTTCAAATGGTGTAATGGTTAAAATTCTGACTTTATAGCTCCTTGCGTAAATTCTAAATTTTCAGACATAAATATATTGTTTCTCGAAAAGTTATACTTGTGTACATTTCCCAAAAATTTCAAATAATTACACTTCCTATCTCAAAAAATTTGTGTTTGGAATTGAATTTTCAAACAAAATAATTATCGCTAAAAATCTTAATTGTCAGAAACGAAGATATTATATTTCTCGAAAAGTTGTACTTTTAGATATTTCCAAAAATTTTAAATAATGCACTTCCTGAAAAGCGGAGTCACGACACGCTGATCAGGTTAGAAGATTAGGATCGTATCTTGTCTTAAAACATGCCACTCGGTCATACTCATGTACTTTACCTTATCTTACGAACATGCCATCTCGGTCATACTGATGTACTTTACCTTATCTTAGAAACATATCACTCGGTCGTGCTCATGTAGTTTTACTTATCTTACGAACATGCCACTCGGTCATGCTCATGTAGTTTTACTTATCTTACGAACATGCCACTCGGTCATACTCATGTACTTTACCTTATCTTACGAACATGCCATCTCGGTCATACTGATGTACTTTACCTTATCTTACAAACATATCACTCGGTCATGCTCATGTAGTTTTACTTATCTTACGAACATGCCACTCGGTCATGCTCATGTAGTTTTACTTATCTTACGAACATGCCACTCGGTCATACTCATGTACTTTACCTTATCTTACGAAGATGCCACTCGGTCAAACTTATGCAGTTTTATTTATCTTACAAACATGCCACTCGGTCATACTCATGTAGTTTTATTTATCTTACGAACATGCCACTCGGTCATACTCATGTAGTTTTACTTATTTGACGAACATGCCACTCGGTCATACTTATGCAGATTTACTTATCTACGAACATGCCACTCGGTCATACTCATGTACTTTACCTTATCTGACGATCATGCCACTCAGTAATACTCATATAGTTTTACTTATCTTACGAACATGCCACTCGGTCATACTCATGTACTTTACCTTATCTTACGAACACGCTACTCGGTCATACTAATGTAGTTTTACTTATCTTACGAACATGCCACTCGGTCATACTCATGTACTTTATCTTATTTTATCATGCGACCGTTTTTCGACCTATCCCTCAAGGATTACAGACCAAAGTTCTTTGAGGTTGTTGGCTAACTCCAAGATTTTTGGAGGGAGCTATCGACAAACCGTAGATTCTTTGGGCGATACCAAGTACCCCCAGAGTTATTGGTAGTAGTCAATACCTCCCAATCACCTTGGGGCAGGGGTAAGCTCAAAAACGACCGCATTATCGGAGAAGGTAAAGTACATGAGTAACACCGAAATGTTATACTCTTCTAATATTTTGTTGATTCTTGATATAAACTAAGCCATATCAGAAATGCGCTGGCCACATCTATATACCTAATTTACTAATAAATTAAGTTTGTTTGCCTAGGAATATAGCTATTCCATACGAAAAAAAATTTGCTAATCAATCCAAATTTAGCCTTATAATCATTCATATTTGTACATTTCTCTCTAAAAACCAACTATTTTGCCCAATAATATCACGCCAATAAATATAATATTAAGAATGAAATGTGAGATAGATTAAAATATTTTGTTTCACGACGTAAAAACTAAAAGCATCAAAAATAAACCAGGATGAAATATTAAAAATATGCCACTTTAGAAGGTACATTAAAATTTTTCAAATTATTATGACAAGCTAACATTAAAATCGCATTTATTTTATAATGTTCTACGAGACTGTTCCGTGCGGAATCAGTCATTGCAAAACTTATACTGCATTTAAGAAGCTATAAATATTTACCGTTGGTCTTACCCTAAGGAATAGCAGCCATTAATTCTTACTCTGCTGGTGCGTAACATTTTAGTAAACTAAACAACTGCTGCAACAATCTTTACGATTTTTTTCAGTGGTTGAACAAACTATAAAGACACATGGGCTAGAATATAAAGGGTGACCCAAGTCGACAATCTAAAGTTATAGTGGATTTGTAACGGTTTTGACAGCTCTAGCCACGACATTCGGGTTGCTAATTTTCCGCGTTTTATTTCTAACACGTTGGTCCTGTTTATTACAGTTAGTTACTTTCTACCCGTCCGAAATTATTACTAGTATCTCAAAAGCGAATGTGAAACGGAGCGAGCGTGGTATAATTTTTAAATTATAAATTTGTTTAATCTGTAACAGGCTGTGGTGACGTATATACACTAAAACTTCTTGAACCCTAAACCCGTCGATATTCTAAAAGCTCGTCGACTTTAAACCAATCGAAAACAACTGACAACGCATCAAACGTTTGGGCTTGTCTCTAGATAAACAAATCATCGCATTCAGCCTACCAGAAAACGTATATAGACAATTCTGATGACATGTACTCAATAGGTAACCAAATAACTGAAGACTATATTCTAGGAGTGTGGATCATTGACCCTACACCCATTGAAACCCCATGAAATATGAACTCGGTACTCTGGATAGCCAGCTTATTGTATTAACATACCGAAACACCTCTGTATAGACTATTTTTGATGCCATGTACCAAACAACTGAAGACAGGTTATATTCTGGAAATCGGGTTCATTGACCCTAAGCCCATTGAAAACCCATAAAAAGGCATGAAATATGCATGCTGTACTCTAGATAGCGAAATCATTATATTCAGCTTTAAAAAATGCCTATATATAGAGCACTCTTGATGGCCTCAACGCAATACATAATCAGACAAATAAAAACAAACTACATTTTGGAAATCGAGTCCGTCGACCGTAAAAACCTGGAAATCCAATTAGAAGATATATTACAGTCAAGTTGGACTCGAAATAAAAAAATCGTCGTATTCAGCGTACTTGATAACCTAATAGGCACTCCTTAGAAGGTAAAACATGCACCTCCGCGGCGAAACTTTGAAAAATAGCTATTTTTCGCAAATAGTCGACGAATCATATTCGGTCTCGCAGCGGCCCAAGGAGTCGTCCAACAAACAAAGTCATGGTCAGCAAAGTTGTAGATCTCCATGAGCTGATTTTGATTCGTAGCCTGTATAGGGAGACATGGGCTGCGAAAGACTATAGATCCTCGGTCCATGAAGTCCAATTCAACAAAAATATGATCATTACGATTTCGAAGGGCGGATTAGATCACAAACCCCGTCCTCTACGGACAATTATGTAAGGTAATTTCAATATAAGACAGCATATTTAATGACTTAAAATTAGCCAAATATGGCGTTAATTATTAACGTACAACTTTAGCAGCTTTTCAGCCAACTTCCGATGGTTTTGGTCTTCTTACGGTCAGACTCAAAGCACGATAACTTAGAAGTACTCACCCTTAGACCGGAAAAGTAATAGAACTGAGAAGCACTCACCCTTAGACCGGAAAAGTAATAGAACTTAGAAGCACTCACCCTTAGACCGGAAAAGTAATAGAACTTAGAAGCACTCACCCTTAGACCGCAAAAGTAATAGAACTTAGACGCACTCACCCTTAGACCGCAAAAGTAATAGAACTTAGAAGCACTCACCCTTAGACCGCAAAAGTAATAGAACTTAGAAGCACTCACCCTTAGACCGGAAATCGTGGTCGGCTCAGGAAAAATTCTACGACTAGTTATAGGGACAGGCTTACTTGTTCATGTTTCTGGTTTACAAATTTATAGCTTAGTGGACCGTTCGATGCTCATGCCGCTGCTTGAGCTCGGACTGATGTTGCAGTTAGGGACTAAGGATTAGCCTTCGTCGGGCTTTAGAAAGCCCTAAAATTTCATTTATCAACCGAGCTAAGAAAATTTGGGGAACATCGAAAAGACTAAACACATTCTAAGAACTTTAGTGTGAGCGTAAGGTGTTGGCACTCCGAGAGGAGCGATTTTAATACAATCTTTACACGATTTGATCACTATTCGATTAGTTTACCAGCAAGACGGTTAATACCAGTTTTACGTAAGGATCAGCTACCGACTTCGCGAGTCCTCGACAGCCCTCATAACCAAATTTACTAGGCGCTCGCCCCACAAGGTTCACTTTGAAATCGTCGTGGTCCGACCATAAGGTTTATTAACGTTCAGCGTAACCTGCACACGTGGTTAAACTTAACGGTAGGACATAGGATACCACCTGCCCCAAAATGAACCGACGGCATGGCTAGGTACCAAAATCGGCCACCATAAACGCGTTCTCAGGCACGATAGGGTGCCCAATGTTCAGAATGAAATCACAATACTCTCATTTGAATAAAAGAAGATCGCGACCTCTCGCGAATCGTTTTGACCCCAGACCGAGGAAGTGCAAAACCCCGTTTTCTTTTTGGAGCGACTTGATCGCTGAGTTTAAGCAATTTTCTATTTTATCACGGGTTGCCCGTTAGGCTATGTACTATGTATGCCCTCGCTTTGACTTTTGCTGTTTTCCTCTCTCTCTCCTTTTTTTGTCGTTTTCCCTGGTCGAGTCTCGATCCTGCACGGAGGATTCAAGTCCGCTGCAGATCTTTTAGTACTAACCACTCGACTATCGAGTTCTGAGAAATTTCATTAAAATTTTAATGATAACTCAACTGTACGTTTTCGATAGTACAGTTCAGACACTGTACACTTTCGATGCGTGCAGTGTACTTGGACACTAAAACGAGCACGATAGAGAGAGGACGGCAAAGCAAAGAAAAACGACCAAGGAAACAAAGCAAAGGAAGGAAAGAAAGGAACCAACCAAAACAACCCCAAAAGAAAATGACCAACCCACCCCAAGCGAAACGAGTTCCAGTTGTATGACGGGCATGGCAGTCCGTCAAAACAGTTAAAAAACACGGCCTCGGTCGCTTAGGAAATCGCTAGAGGCGACAACCGCTCATGCCCCGACTACTTAGGCTGTCGAAATAATGACCAGGGGCGACCTTTCATACGGAGTAAGACCCCGTCCCCTGCCGACATAGCGTTGTTCGATTGACACTCTGCCACCAAAATCAACCGCATTGCCACCGGCCTACCGGTTGTAGACCATAAGGACTCGGATATTCGAACACCCGGCTGGACGACCAAAATCGCTGAGGCAACGGCCGTCGATGTGGTTTTTTCGCTATCGATGACTGTAAGTTACAATTGCTATAATTTGCACAGCCGTTGTTGTTACTATTGGTGCACTGCTGCGCTTGCACTTTTCTGCAGTTCCCAGACGTACTTCCTAGGCTAGTGGCATAATGCCCATCAGCGTGTCCTATGCCGAACAAATTTTGCTGCCCTCGGCTTCGCAGTTTCTTCCAACTAATGCTGTTGATAAAATTTGATGCAGGTTTTCGTATGTTTATACTATTAAAAGTCCCAGTGCTTGAATTATTATTATTATTATTAATATTATTATTATTATTATTGTTATTATTATTATTATTATTATTGTTATTACTATTTGCACCATTATTGTTGTGATCGCTGCGATGAGCCGTGCAAAGATCAGATGTTGTCATAACGTTACCATTCGATGAAATATTTTGAAAATTATTATAAAACTTGCTATTTTTATTGTTATTGCTGTTGACATCACCAAGACAATTATTATAACCCATGTTATTACTGCCGCAACTGTTGTTGTTACTGTTGTAGCATCTTGACGTATTTCCAAACAACGGAACTGCAGATAATTTACTTTGATTACTGCACCATGGACTTGTTGGATTTGGGCCACCCATAGGATAGCCATTTTGATGACGAAATAGTTCCGCAATGTCGCCGTCTTCGTTGTTGTTGTTGCTGTTACTGTTGCTATTGGAATAGTGTCTTTGATCACATTCGCAATTGTAGTTGCCAGTAATGCAATTATTGTGATTATTAATACTAATACTGCTATTTGTATAACAAGTGTTGTTATTGTTGCTATCCGATGTTGACATGCCATATTGACTTTCAGATATGGGATATTACGTTGGTCTCGTACTAGTGCGACGTCAATGTAAATCCAGGATTAGCTCACACAAATGAGCGTGGTATTTGAATGGAAATATTCGTATTCGCGGCCCTGTTTTGTCTCTTATTTTTCTGTTCGCTAGCTAATCGAATATATAAATTACTCAACCAATATGGGTACGGTTCTGTCAATTTCATCACCGATTAATAGTCGTTCGATTTCGAACAATGGCTCTCAGTTGGCACTAGACATGTCGCTTAACAGCATAAGCAACTGTCAGTGCCACAACCACCAACATCATCATCACCACCACCAGCAAAATCGCCAACATGAAAGTCAATATGGCATGTCAACATCGGATAGCAACAATAACAACACTTGTTATACAAATAGCAGTATTAGTATTAATAATCACAATAATTGCATTACTGGCAACTACAATTGCGAATGTGATCAAAGACAGGGGTCCGATAGCAACAGTAACAGCAACAACAACAACGAAGACGGCGACATTGCGGAACTATTTCGTCATCAAAATGGCTATCCTATGGGTGGCCCAAATCCAACAAGTCCATGGTGCAGTAATCAAAGTAAATTATCTGCAGTTCCGTTGTTTGGAAATACGTCAAGATGCTACAACAGTAACAACAACAGTTGCGGCAGTAATAACATGGGTTATAATAATTGTCTTGGTGATGTCAACAGCAATAACAATAAAAATAGCAAGTTTTATAATAATTTTCAAAATATTTCATCGAATGGTAACGTTATGACAACATCTGATCTTTGCACGGCTCATCGCAGCGATCACAACAATAATGGTGCAAATAGTAATAACAATAATAATAATAATAATAATAACAATAATAATAATAATAATATTAATAATAATAATAATAATTCAAGCACTGGGACTTTTAATAGTATAAACATACGAAAACCTGCATCAAATTTTATCAACAGCATTAGTTGGAAGAAACTGCGAAGCCGAGGGCAGCAAAGGTTATTCGGCAAAGGAAGGGATGAGGAGCATTGATGCCACTAGCCTAGGAAGTACGTCTAGGAACTGCAAAATCCCCCAGAGCGCAGCAGTGCACCAATAGTAACAACAACGGCTGTGCAAATTATAGCAATTGTAACTTACAGTCATCGATAGCGAAACAACAAAATCGTTCAAATTATCATGCAAATACGTTGATTTGTAATGGCAACGACAATATCAGCAATGAAAATAAATCCTATATCAACGGTCATACAGTGATGATGACAACACCAAAAAAGCTCACAAACATTGCACATTCGTATAGTAAACACGGTGCTGGCAGTAACAATCAGTCGTCATCGTCAAAAATGAACGCAATCGTAACGCCTGGCCTGACAATCACAGCTGGAGCCAGCGCAACAAAACATAGAGGCGGCGGTGGTGGTAATGGCTATGTGAATCTTAATTTCTTACGACAATCGTTCGAAACTCTAAATCTAATTGATCCAACAACCAATTCGTGTACCGGAAGTAATCATTTATTTTTGAAAGCGACTGATCTGCTCAATACCACCGATGCTGGTGCAACGATACCTAATATCTATTCGATAAGTAATGATTTTAAGCGGAAATTTCGGCTCACAAAGCAAGATTTAATCAATAACAATAATAATAATAGTTTTGCGACAAACTTTAGTAACAATATATACGATAGTAGTGAATATGAAAATACGCGAGGAATTGGCAAAAATAGTAATGAAAATAGTCAAAGGTTTTGCAACAGCTTCGCTCCGGACTACAGTAACATCAATTTTGCGGATGTTGACGACACTTATAATAATAACAATAACATTCCATACATTGATTGTGACAATGAAATTGATATCATTGACAATAACAATAACAACAACAATATAGCTTTGAAAATCTCGGAGCATGATACACTAAATCTTAGACCTATTAAAGTTAAGCTAGAA
>JASANE010002550.1:0-34120 GCA_030248225.1 Trileptium ribeirensis | reverse complement strand
TATGGGTGAATTTTGAGATTTATATAGATTTATTATATTTTTATATATTTATAAGTAAATACATAGCTAGTTTATATTTATATATAATATATATAATATGTGTATAGTAGAATATATATATGTTTCCGTACACATTACGCTCATATGCCATGCCGAGGGCGACAGGGAATACCAGGGCGGCGTGGGGGCGGCCTTAAGTGAAAAGAAAAAGAAAAATTTGGTGATGAAAAAGGCACCAGCCCCAACAGCGGGAACCGAACCGTTGTCTAATCAGTCAATGCATATTATAATAACTTTGAATAAAAATTCCAATTGTGGCTGTCTTGATTTCATATCGGAACTTTATCTCGAGCTAATCGAATTAGTCACGCCGCAACGCCAGATAGAGTAAGACACAGAGGATAAAGCTAAACGCGCGCCAAGAAAAGAGATACCATTTCCACCGGCATACTACTGGCCACGCGTACGGACACACATCTTAGAGTGACGAATCCCGTCCCATTTTATAATTCGATAGCCGCCATATTTAAAAATTTAGTCCACTCCTACCCCCCTCAAGAGAAAAATATAACAGTAAATGTTAGGGGTCTAGTAGGCTACTAGGGGTCCCAGCGGCTTAAAATTTACCTGGTTGGGTTTTTAAAATTTTATTTCACTAAATCAATCATTATACGGGTCCCTAAATGTTATCCTAAAATTTAAAATTTTATTTTTCTGTTACTAAATAATTTGCATATTTATTCAGTTTAATTATTAGCTAACCTATACTAAATAATTTTCTTTTTATAATTTGAGTTGGATGGTTGGTTGCGGCGGAGCACAATTATGCATTGATATACATGATTGGTTTTAATTGTTTTATTGTTGGAATCACTTACCTAGCTAATAGCTAGATGTCAGCTTACACGTGTCACAGCGGCGGCCTTAAGTTTTGTTTAGTGTATTTAATACCAGATATCAGAAAGCAGGCGATACGAATTTATACAGCTTTTGATAGTGGCTGGCGGTGTTTCCTGTGCGATTTTAGTCTGGTTTTACGCAAAAGGATTGCGTGTGTGAATTATTGTGAAAACGGTCGCTTTCTGTTGAATCAGCTTGGTTATTCTGAAGAATGGAGCTTACGGATCGGTTGTGTTGAGCTCTCTAAATTGACAGTAGAAGTGATTGAGCGGTGTTACTTCACAAATATAAATAATTTAAAAACGATTAGTAATAAGCTTAGTAATAACTAATTTCTCAATAAACCTAGGGACCGAAGTGGCTATACCCTTACTAGGGGCGATAGAATAGTTGGTTAGTAAAACGTTAAAAATTTCGGCCCTCCAGTCGAGTGAGCAAGTTCAGGGCGACAGTGTAGGTGGGTTCGTTCCGAATTTAGTAGTGCGACTTGTGAAGTCTGAAAGCCAGACGGGGTTGGCGGAGCAAGTAGTACTATTCTTGAGAAAACCGGGCGAGTAAGGGGCGAGGAATTGACTACCCCTTCGAGTCGCCGTTAGATCCCACTTACTATCTTTGGTCAGCCAGCCGGGGGCCACGGATCTCCCCATACGAGCAGCCAGCTGGGGCTCGTGTGGAGTAAGAAATTTCAACTGCATTGTAGTCGACCGCTACCGTACAGTTATAGTAACGTAGTTCGGCAGCCAGCCGCGGTCGGATTGTTTGCGCGCTAATAGGACCAAAGACTACACACATAAGTGTCGGGAGTTCAAGAGGCTACCAAGGGTTACCTGGGCCCAGAACTCCCTAAAAATCATAACCCCCTCCTCCGTGCCAACCCAAAAATTTGATTTTTCGCCAAATCGTGTATTTATCGACTCCCATTTTACAATTTCCTAAATTTTGGATTTTGTTGTTTTTATGTTAGCTAATTTACATATTTTGGCCGCAGCTGTCGCCCGATCATGTGGGTGGTGCAGGTAGTTTCTCGATCATCCGCATCCTTGGTGGCGTCGAAGTTGAAATCACTGCCCACTGGCAGCCGACTGAGCGCATCGCTCGTAGTCGTATTCATGCAGCAATGCTACCCAACGTGCAGTCGGTTCGCGGCCATCGCTGGTGTTGCTTTTTGTGGCCAAAACATTGCGATCAGCGGCTTGTGATCCGTTACCGAAACGAACTTCCAGCCATAGACAAACTGGTGGAATTTGTGCAGATCGAAAACTGTAGCCAGTGCCTCTTTTTGGACCTGGCTGTAACGTTTCTCGTTTCTGTATCTCGGTCAGCGTCTTAGAAACGTTCATGATGGATCGCTCGCTGCCATGGGCGAATCCGTAAAAGACCGCCGCCGCGGGACCCACGCTCGAGGCGTCGCACGATATCCCGAGCGGATCGAAGTGCTGCAGTATTACGCCTTTGGCGAGCATCTCCTTCAACTTCTGGAAGGATACTGTTACTCCGGACCCCATTTCCACGGCATGGCTTTCTTCCGCAATCGGTTGAGCGGTTCGGTTATGGTCGCATGATGTGGGAGAAAACGTCCATAAAACTGGATGGAGCCCAGGAACGATTGCAGGGTCGACATGTCGTGAGGTGGTGGCATCTGTTCTGCTAAATCGACTTTCGGATCCTTAGAGATATCGGCGTTCTACCTTGGGCTGTGTGTACGTACACTTCTCCAGTCGGCACCGCATACGAGCAACGACAGACTTGGAACAAGTATAAATGACAACAGTCGGTGATCAAGGAACAACCGGTGTGAAAGAAATCCAACAACTACAAGAGCAACCACAGCAGCTGAGTATGAGCAACAAAATCAAACAAGCAATCGGTGCAAATCAAACTCGAAACAGCGCAAACAAAACCCGATTTGGTGTAAACCAAGACCAATTCGGTGCAGATAAAGAACAAATTGGTGTAAACTAAACACAATACGATGTAAACCGAAATTAATTCAATGCAAATCGAGACCAATTCGATGCAAACAAAGAACGAATCGGTGCAAGTCAAACACAGGTTTGGTCAAATCAAGAACAAATCCGTGCAAGCACGAAAACACCAGCAATAGAACTGAACCAAAGAACCAATGCGGGGATACAAATACCAAATGCAATAACAAACGACGACGCGTTCTAAATAGTAACAACGAACCATGACGCGTTCCAAACGGTGACAATAAATCATGATATGGTTCAATCAGCAATTATACCGAATTAAACACAAGCATCGCATACGATAACGAGTCGCGGTGCAAGTCAAACGGTGAATCTATGGAATCTAGCACAAGCTCCGAACGCGACAACATATCTCTGTGCAATCCAAATGGCGACTATGTGCAACCAAGCGCAAGTCCCGTACGTAACAGCTAATTGCGGTCCGTTTCAAACGGTGAGCACATGGAACCAAAACCAAAGAATCGCAACCGGTGCATTGCAAATTAAAGCATATGAATATTTTGGTACAACACCAGTGGCCCCGCAACGCAATCAAATCCTATTCGTTGGAAACAATTCGGTGATCAATCCGGAGTACCATTGGCAAAAGCAACACCCTATGTGTATTAAGTCCATTAACCGCAACAAGCCACGGCGTTTGCGAATCAAGACAGCGACGAAAGCCAACAAAACAACCTAATGGCGATGAACCAACAATTAATCGGAACCCTGATCAAAGTGTCAATTAAAGAAACGCCGCAGGTACCGAATACAACGCAATAAGTAATCGGTCAAGCGATCATGGTCAAGATGGAGAAAGAAGTTTGAAATCTACAACCGTACAAGGGCGAGACAAGGTTCGAGAAATTCCGAAAAGAACTCGAAAAAGCGTTGGCCCAAGATGGAATTGACGACGAGCAAAAAAACTATGAGCCCCGAAAACGAAAAACACGGAAAAGCAGAAGAATTCTTGGAAGTATTGACACTCCAGAAGGCCAAAGAACTATGCAACTACAGATAAATGATCAAGACATTCAAAGAAAGATTCGATGCACCACAGACGCTGACGAATCACATGAACAAGCTAGAAAGTTTACGACAAACAGGAATGGCCAAAGATTTCGTAGATGGTTTACGGATGTATGCAGCACGAAACTTAATTGCGAAACAAATACCCGAGTTAACTGTAGAAGAGTGTCCTCAAATCCGCACTCATCACAGGAATAAAGAATGAAATCCGGAATCGATTATGCGTGACAATAGAAGAGACCTTCGCGACAATGACAGAGAAGGCCGAAGCGGTCGAAAACTTTGACAAACAAATGAATCAAGGACTACATAGTATGAATGAACAAAAAGGAATGATCAAAGGACTACAAAGTATGAATGAAAAAACAGGAATGGTTAAAGATTTCGTAGATGGTTTACGGGTGCATGTAGCACGAAACTTAATTGCTAAAGGTATACCCGAATCAATTGTAGAAGAGGTCCTCAAACCCACATTGATCACAGAAATAAAACATGAAATCCGGAATCGATTATGCGTGACAAAAGAAGACACCTTCGCGACATTGACATAGAAGGACGAAGCAGTCGAAAACTTTGCCAAACAAATGAACCAACGACTACAAAGTATGAATGAGCAACGACCAAAGTATCGAAAAATCCAATAGAATCGACTGAACTAAACAAGCACAAACCAAACGAGATCGAACATCGGGCAACAAATGTGGCGACCGAGGGTACAAAGCCACAAATACAACGGCTTCCACAACGATGGAATAACCGCTAATGCAAACAGTCCGACTACAACAGCAATAAACTATACGACCACAAACAATGTAGATGCCGATAATGCTGATGCAGAACTATGTACTAGCAGCCGGTGCAACTATATTACGGACCGATGGTAACACAACTAGGCAAGCGGTGCACCCGCTGCAAGTACCGCAGCAATCAACGCAATTGCAAACGAACTGGTAACAACAGCAAAGAATACCAATGACAACAACTTCGGCAAACGTTGACTAATCAAACGCCACAAAAGTGCAATAAGGCGGAAGGCTGGACCATAGAATGGAGCAATGTTTCCAAAGAAATGCAGGACAGAATACAAGAGAGACAAAAATGAAGAATCGGCAACAAAAACAAAACAGACACAGAGTACTCACAATTCGACCGAATCAAGCAAACGAAAGAACGAACAACAAAATCGAGTGAAGTAGAACGGAAAGAGAATGCCTAAATAGAACTAGAGGAATCCGAAGATATATCTGCAGATGGAAAGAAAGAAACATTCGTTGAGGTGAACCGGGTATATGGTTCAGAAGAACACGAACCGTCTAGTGACCCGACGGTCCTGTCATGGTGCTATATCGACACGTACCCATAAGGGAACAAGAAACTCTGAGGCTTAGTTGATACTGGGTCACAAATAACGGTCATCAGCGAAGAACAATACGAAAAGTATTTCAAACACCTACCGCTCAAAGAAATAGAATTATGCGCAGTGACATTCAATGGAGACCTAAGGGTAAGAGCAATAGGCTATTTCTTCGTACAAGTCCATTTGAAAAGAAAGTATATGCAGAAGATCTGATTCATCGTAATCCAAAATTTTTCAAAGATTGCGATATATGGACATGACTCTCTGGCAGCTTTTGAATTGGTGATCGATTATCAACAATTGATAATTATAATGAACGGTCAATTGATACCCCATAGTTGGCGAGTCAACGAAATGCGATCAATCCGAAAAGAAGACGAGAATCATTCGAAGTATGTAAATGCTTATACAAACCAGTAAATCCACCATGGTCAGCGAAATTCATCGAAGTAAAGATTGCGGATGGAACAAAAGAAGGCGTTACAGTAATGGTGGAAAACCTTATTGAAAACCAGTAATGGTTTGGCTATACCAAATAGTATTGCCAAGGTAAAAGAAGGCAACATCACACTACCAATGTGTAACCTACTTACAGTCGAAATCGAAATAATCGAAGAAAAACGTTTGGTACGAAGAGTTTAAGAAACAATCATAAGAACATTAGTTGACGAAGAGAAAACTCAAAGAGCAATCGATCGGTTCGAAAAGAAAGAACCGAACGAAAAGAAGATTCGAATTGGATCAAAATCAGAAAAAGAGGGAAACGGGTACTCAAATCTTGGACGGGTGAAATTCAAATAAAGAATCCACAAGTGATATCAATTGTGGATACGGAAATGCAAGAAAGAAAGAGCAAAGACGGTTCAACATCGAACAATTTCAGGAACAAATAATACATCCACTCGATCGCATGAATAGCATAGAACTCCCGGTCGAAATCGTCCTGGAGAAATCAGTCACTGACGAAGAAGCAAAGGCGTACTTAGAAACCGTACTCCACAACTACTAAGACGTCTTTTCATTGTCAGATTTCGATATTGGTATCAATACACAAGTAGGACATTATATCCAAACTACAGCTGAGAAGCCAGTACAACAACCATTACGACGCCTACCGTACATAGACTGAAGCGAAGCGATTAAGCAGGTCCAAGAAATGTTGAACCAAGGAGTGATCAGAAGGTCATACAGTCTATGGGCTTCACCGATCGCCTTAACTAATAAGAAAGACGGATCAAAAAGATTTTGTGCCTGCTACAGAATGCTCAATTCAATTACAAAGCGTGACATTTTTCCGTTACCACGAAATTACGAAATGTTGGACGCACTACGTGGCGAGAAGTATTTCTCAACGCAAATCGGGCTATTGGCAAGTACCGATGAATGAACAAGACAAAAAGACAGCGTTCATTTGTCGCGATAGATGGTTCGGATTCAACTTCATGCCTTTCGGATTGACGACCGCACCTTAAGCTTTTCAAACAATGATGCAGCTGGTACTGGCAGGCGTCCTGATGGAATCGTGTCTATGTTATCTGACAATATTTATGATTATGGTTGTGTAGTTTCGAAACCGTATATCCGAAGTTCAAATTACTCTGTTATCAATAGTCGGAATTCTTCATTGAGCAGCTATGTTAGTGATATGTGTATGCCTGTATGGATGATGGAAATAATAGCAATTCAAATGACCTTTGTTCAAATGATTTACAAACCTCAAGCATTATAATTGACAATGGCGATGCTAATAATATTACTGGCTTATTGTTCAATGCTATATCACTTCTACCTAAAATGTCCCATCTTGAAGCTTTTATCTGTGATAGTACGAGTGGAAACAAATGCGGTGTCAGGCTTGTCTGTGTGTCAGAGACGTGGGGTTCGAACAAAATAAATGACTTTGAATATGCCTTACCTAATTTTTCATTGTTCCGCGGAGACCGACAACCGACACTCGCATGGAGGAGGTACGATCATTTACGCCCATAAATCTGTTTCCTACACCTGTGCATTCACCAAATGATAGTCAGTATGCTCGTGTATTTTAAACATTCTTTTTGTAAAATAGTAGTTGTTTGTGAGTATCGATCGCCCACTAACGCTGACCTATATAGTTACCTGCGCTCTCTGAATCGAATATCGCGCCATCGCTTCTAACTTGTTGGTGACTTCAATTTTCCAACGATCGACTGGGTTGGTCTTACTTGGCCTCCACATTGTGATTCATTCACTGACGTAATATTTAATCTTGGGCTTACCCAACATGTTTGCGAACCTACTAGGCTGAGTAATATTTTGGATCTCTTTTTTCTAACTCTAACTGTGTCGACAACGTATTTATCGGTCAGGGTATCGGTACCAGCGACCATTTGTCTGTTAATTTTCAACTATTTACGAAAGCGAAACTATTACACGAACCATCACGTATTGCGCGGTCCAATGCGGACTGGGTATCAATAAACAACTTTATTGGTAATTTCACCAGTGGTGAGGATTTTGAAACTAACGGTGTTAGTGATATGTGGGATAAATTATTTACCTGCATTCATGCAGCAGTTAGATTATTTGTCCCAAAACAAACGCCACGTAACCACCGCTAGCCAACCTGGGCGGATTTTAGGTGCGAACGAGCTATTAGGAGCCGTAAGAACGCATAAACATACTACCGCCGAAACCGTAGCCAACATACATGGGATATATATCAACAAAAAGTCATTATCGAGGACGCTGAAGTCAAACGATCCAGGCGTAAACACTTTATATCGCACAGTTGTAAAATCAGCACAAATCGTAAATTATTCTGGAGGGAGGTAAAATCAAGATTGTCTGATAAACGCAGAGTTCTACAAGTACGCGACAATAATAATTTACGCATTGAACCAGCTGATGTCGCTTCATTATTAAACCAGTATTGTGCGTCCGGTTTTCAAGATGAGTCTCAGCACAACCTACCTGCACTCGTGCCTACAACTAATGCCGAGCTTAACGATGTTATCTTTGATCCGGTATTTGTGCGTAGGCAATACCTAATCTTAAGGCTGCGTCCTCGCCGAGACATGATAAAATTCCCAATGCTGCACCACTGCCGTTACTATCTCTCCCGCCCCCTTTCTATTTTGTTCCAGAAATCCTTTAACATTCATACTTTGCCGTCTGCCTGGTTCCCATTGATGTCATTATCACTCCCATCTTTAAAAAAGGCTCTAATCTCGATGTAGCTAACTATCATCCGATTAGTCTCACATCGACATGTAGCAGGTTAATGGAAACTAGTATTAAATGGAGGATAATGTCTTTTGCAGCGTCCAGCAATTTAATTAGTGCGTCGCAATTCGGCTTCCGAGGCCGTAGATCAACTACGGTTCACCTTGTCGACTATATTAACCAACTAACCTTACATCTCAAGAACAGGCAATGTGTTGACACCGTCTCTCTCGATTTACGAAAAGCCTTTGACGCTGTTCCCCATGAACGGCTTCTGATAAAACTTACAGGCGGAAACGGCAAATTTGCAGGAAAACTTATTCACAATTTATTTGGTACTGGTCCAACTACGTATTGCTCCACTAAATTTAATCCTGGGCCACTAACAGGCAACTTTTAGCCAGGTGGAACAGTGTAAAATATTAGATCCCAAACCTCCGTTTAGAGTAGTTTTGAGGACCGGCCGAATTTTTTATTGGCCGGCGAACAGGTAAGCCGGCCGACCGCAAAACGGCTGGAGTTAAAAAGACCGGCCAGCCAATGTTCCAGCTGGTATCCAACAGTACGGTCGGTGGAACTCTTTATGATTAATTTTGAAAATTTTTTGTCATATATATATTTTTAAAATCTAAATATTTCCATGCTGATGATGCACAAAATTGCATTCATCCACTATCCTCTTACGTGTAAAACCATAATTCTCTTTACGCTGCAGTTCTTATTACAGTGTACGACAAATACTGAATCTATATCCAGTAGCCTCGAAACCAGCTTACTTTCTAAAACTCAAGCCGGGTTGAGCTTCTTCATGCTATTACAGCGCTACAACCTGGCAAAGCTCCGGTGAACCAGGGATTGCAGTTGATGTTTGGAAACACGTTCCTGATGGTCTAATTAGTGAGCTGCACTCACTTGTCTGTTCAATATGGTGCCTTACAAAACTCCCTAAAGCGTGGGAATCGGCTGTGATACTCCCACTGTATAAGAAGGGCAATCGTTCACTTCTGTCAAACTATAGAGCCATATCTTTGCTGGAATCTGGTTTCAAAATCGTCGAGCGTATAGTACTTGCTAAAACTGGTCCAACTGTGGACACTGACTTGCGTCAAAACCAGGCGGGCTTTCGTCCGGCTCGCGGTTGTTCGGAACCAATTTTCACTTTGTGTTATTTGCTTTAGTCTCGTCATGAATATCGTCCACCTACAATCGTATGCTTTATTGATTTTTATGCGGCTTTCGATTCCATAGATCGGTGGTTCACTACTTAATATATATACTTGAATAAATGGGTTTGCCAACTAAAAATGATAAAATGTTACACGCTGTTTGTACTTACGGACTACCCGCTAAATTCGTGTTAACAATAAACTCTCCGATGAGTTCGAGATAGCCTATAGAGTGCGCCAAGGCTGGATTTTGTTACCAACTTTGTTCAATTGTGTTATACACTGGGTACAAAAAATGCCATAACCGCATAGAATTGTATCTAAGCCACCGTCGGCTAACTGATCTCGACTTCGCCTATGATATTGCTTTAATCCGTGGTAACGATCATTCCATGCTAAACGTGGTGGTTAATATGGCTCACTTCGCCGCTCAAGTCGGCCTTGTGATTAGTGCACCGAAAACTAAAATCATCAATTGTTGTCCCAGTCGGAATGTTACTGTTTATGGAAACAGGTTGGAAATGGTGAACTGATTTAAATATCTTGGTAGCGTTATTGATGTTCGAGGGTCGTCGGAAATTGAGATAAAGGGTCGCATCGCACAGGCCCCAACTAGCCATCAATCGTCTTTATTTCAAACTGTGGAAGTGCTCGGATGTATCAGTGAAATCTAAATCTCGTGTACATGATACCTGCGTCCGTAGTATTTTATTGTACGGATGTGACTCGTGGCAATTAAAACATCGGATTTACGGAAGCTCGTGGTGTTAGACCGTAAATGCTGGCGTATCTGTTTGAAGATCGTGTTCGTAATGATGATGTGTGCACCCGTTTCAGCAACAAACGACCCATTAAACCTGACATAGTTAAGCGCCAGCTACGCCGGTTAGGTCACCTTTTTCGCATGAATGACCAAAGGCTCCCCAAAACATCTTTCCTATCTGAGCCAGCACCTGGATGGAAACGCCCCGCTTGCGGTGTTCGTGTTTTAAGAATTGGCAGCGTTCGATCTCGAAAATCATTGAACAATGCATCCGGCACGCTAATTTAATGGGACGGAGATGGAAAATCTGGAAGGTGGAATGTGCTGAGTTTGCTCAAGATAGCCTGCGCAGGGCGAGTCTCATCAAGATTATCTGTGTTCATGAATAGACCCAAAACGCTCGTTCGTTAATGGGAAACAAGTCAAGTCACTTTTAAGAACGAAGGTTATAGCGGGTATAGCTGCCTAGCGGCCTCTAATGCTTGCGGAATACGAGTAAATCAGATATTTCTCTACGCTACCTTATTTGCATTTTTGTTGCATAAACGAATAAGAACCAGTCCTTTTCAATTATTAGGAGGACTACAGAGGCCGTGTTTAAAAGTATCCCAACATATTTCCTCGTTTATATCCACTGTCGACGAAACTGCCATATGTATATAATGCTTGCAAATACAAGCGCCCAAGTATGACCACATTTTTTTACCGTCAAGTCCGTTTTATATTTTTCCAAAACATATGCGCCACTACACCAATACACTACGACTATTTCCAAAAGTGTAAACTTATAATTGCATAATATATAATCAAACAATCTATTTTTGTATGTCTTTCGAACTGCATTGACAACCTTGATTGAATTGCCATAAAATCAGCGTAATCGGTGCAATGGTTAACCACCCAGGCGTAGCCTGCGCCTTAGTGGTGTAGGGCACCGGCCGGCTGTCGAATTCGAGCCGCTAAAACGAATTCCGGAATTTCGTGGAATTTCGGCCGGCCTAACCACCCAAAAATTGACATCCACCACAAACCCAGCCCCCAACCTAAATACCCGGCCGCCAGCTTTTCCGGCTGTTGCCCAACACTAGTTTAGAGAATTAAGAATAGTGACGACTGCAAGCAAGCGGATATTGTAAGATGTTTGCGTCTAAAAATTTAATAAATTCAGCCATATCGCACGCATATTTTTGTTTCGTTAATATTTTAAAATAATGTTAGAAAACTTTTTTTTTAGTTTTTGGAACTGGAAACATACAATCATAATAGTTTGAGTGTTATAAATTATAAACTGGTTGTACCTACTCTAAGCTATTAACGGTTCTATTTATATACGTTTTTAATCGTGTTTCGTACGAAAACTTGCTTTATCGAGTGGTCTAAAGACGAATTATTTGAAGACTACTTATCGCGGAACCATGTGCAATATAGAACCGTCCAGGATGACTAATTCTTCCTCTTGATAGTGATGAAAACTAACAATTCATAAGGCAGCTTCAGAAATCACAAAAAAAATTTTCATCACATATTTACGATAGGAGATATTAATACAAATTTTTGAAAAATATGTGCACTTTTGTGTCTCAATTTAGATTTAGATAGCCATCAAGCAGTCTAGTTTGGTAATTGTACAAATACGTGCGACATACGGGACTGTGGTATATGTAATTGTGTTTAGTGCAAAAACTTGCTTTATCGAGTTGTCTAAGGGTCATTATCCGGTAGTTATGTGCAATATAATTCAAACGCATGGCGTAAAACGTCAAACTTTTCATATCAAGTCTAAAAATTTTGGAAATATTTGTGCCACTTTTATGGTTTCGCCTGTGTACAGTTTTAGTATGATAAATTTGCAACAATAAAGCCTAACATTCGATAGCATATATACGATGTACAGCGTGAGGAATCAGCTGTTCAGTTTAATGTTTACTGTTAAGTGCACGTATCCAGTCGCATGGTGACCGGCCTAGGCCCAACTTACTGTTTCTGATTGAAGTGATCTGATATTATGTTCTTGCGAAATATATCGCAGCCTTGTTTGGCTTATAATGTCTTACGTTGCGTTAGATGTACTAAAAAGTGTCAGAGCTTTAGTATTTCTGGTGCACAATATATACTTTACATTAATTCATCATATAGGTACAATATGAATACCTTCATGTATGTTACACATTACTTATGCCCATCAGTGAATTAAACTTTAATCTCGTTAACTCAAAATTATACACAGCTGGATATGATCTTACAGATTGAAAATAAATATAAGTTGTTTGATCGTTGTGTAAGTGACTATATCAATCACGGCATTCTTCTTACATCCTGCGCTTTTAACACGACACGTGTAGTTTGTGGATTGTTATCCAATAATTGATAATTTAGATAAGCAGTTTAAAGGTATCAAGACAGTATTAAAATCTAATACAGTGCATCGTTGTACGTATTAGATGTGAGAATTTGGGTTTGCGGCCCGGTCCAGCCCGGCACTCGGGCAGGAAAGGGCGGGCCGACACCCGATTACCATAGGGCCAGGCCTACCCTGATATTCAACGGGCCAGATCGGGCCGAAAACTCTCGCAGTGTTCTCACCTCTAGTCAATGATCGAATGATTAGTACACAGTTCGCTAACCTTAGGTTCGTTTTAATAATTTTTTTGTCGCGCTCGGTAATTATACTTTGACTTTGTAGTCATTCTTAAAACATAAAGTTGAATAAATGAGGAAAGTCCGTGATACATTGTACTATTTCTGTATTTCAGTCCAGCCGATCGCTTAGAATTTGAGTCGGCGATAGTCAGTAGTGGAACGGTTTCACCGAGGAATGTGTACATTTTGTCAAGCAAATCGTCCATCTTCGTTTCAGCCGAACATCGATCGAGCTTCTCGATTATCGATGGTGATTTGATATATAACGCAACAAAAATATCTTTGAGGTATGTGGCTGTGTGGGTAGGATCTATTCAGGCACGAGAAATCCTGATCTAGACGTGCACAACCAGCAGTGCAGTATTATCTAAAAATGTCGTTGCACGACAAATTGACTGCGTCAATTTTGACTGAATGTGAACTGTTTAGTACGTTGACATATCTTAAGCGCAAATTATTTACACTACTAGAACTTTCTATGCACTGTATTTGATCAGCTTCAATCATATGACAAGTTCACAGTCTGGAACATCTCAGCCACTATATAAGGCGGCTTATTATTCGTTGTTGAGATTCTTGTCAATGATTCATTTCTGATTTGTTTACTTTGCCATCTTGCCAATTTATTGTTACGGATTTGATCTGCAATAAATGCCGAAACACAACTAGTTTTCGTCCTCTACGCCGACTTTATTCACTAACCCGACTTCCACTGCGTGCTTTGTGATTGTCATTTGACGACAAAAAACCTATTAAATTTGTGTTTGATAACAAATAAATACTATTATAAGTAAAATATATTAAAGTATAATTGCCTGAGTCTAAAGTGGGGTTTCTGGAATGAGGCTCCCACCCACATTCGGGTTGGAAAAAGGACGTAATGCCCAAACTGGGATCGCAGATAAAATTTTACTTAACTCAAAAAATAGCTCACATCGAAGACAACAATTTGAAATGAAGTTTTAGCTGCACCTGCAAATTTGTATATTTTGACGTCGAAATTGTTTTATTGATTGAGTTTCTATTGTGAGAACAGCATTTTTCGTTGTTGATCAAAAATTTCGGAGTCGGCAAGGGCCGCGTTTTCGATTGAGGGAGGAGTGGAGGGAAGTCCTAAATACGGACTGTCCCAATTCTTGGATGTCGCTAGAATATTTCAGTTGGGGGCACCTATGCTTTGTGATAGTCGGTTCAGTAGACCAACATGATGGTAGCGAGCTGAAAAAATTTTTCAATTTTGGATTTGTTCGGGACTTCAACCAAAACTGGTGACATGGAACCATATGTCCCCGTGGCTACGCCCCTGCCTCGCAACTTTCTTTTTCTATTCTGGATGGTGGTATTACTTTATACTATCTATAAATATTTAAAATATTGTTAGCATAGTTTAGATGGTTTTTTAATTTCGTAATTCAAACAATTGTAATTTAAATAAGGTTATGTACAAAAGAATTTAAATTAAGATTATTTGAGTTACAAAATTAAAAAAAATATCTAAACTAAGTTAATAATGTTAAATAGTTATAGATAGTATAAATATTATAGATTGTATAAATATTTAAAATATTTTTTACTTAGTTACCTTTTTTAATTTTGTAATTAGAAATTTTTAATTTAAATAAGTTTATGTTCAAATGTATTTAAAATTATTGTTCAGCTTGATGTAAGAGCTGAGTGCGGAGAAAATTTCGATTACGCCGGGTTCAGCATTATTTAAAATCTGTAGTAGTTAGACTAAAAGAAACAGATCAGAAAACGTAACGCTTTATTGAATAGCGTAATGAATAATAGCTTTGAACCTTGTGAAATAGAAAAACGCTACAAAGTCTAATAATCAGTAGCTTTTATAGCCATCATCAGGCTTCCAGAATGTTCCAGCTGCTGACGTGGCGTTTGGTCGTCACCGCCACACTGTTCACAGCGCCAGCGCATGTGCGTTACATAAGTAATACTCCAGCTTTTATGATAATGACAATTTAAGTGCTAGAACATCGCGTAGTCGTGGCAATGTCATTAGTTTTGACCTAAATAGCATTGTATAGGCCGTATATTTACGCATGTTTCTACTGCCAAATTAATTATAATTTACAATGATTACATAATCGCTACAAAATACAAACTAATATATAATAGTTACAGAATACGAAACAATGTGCAGTGGTCGCTCTGTGATCTCGTTCATTCAGCATTTGGTCGTAAAATCGATGTAAACATACTAAAAATCGATGCAACCGACTACAAACAAAAACACCTATTACCGCATGCAATTGCTGAAGCAATCCGGCAACGACTATTTAAGAAATTAAATATATCACGGCTGTACATCCACGTTCGGCTTGGTAATTATATTTTTTAGCTTATATTTTAGGTAATATTTTAGTTTTATGGATATTTCAACGTTGTGGATACCAAATTGTTTAGGAAAACGTTTATACAGTCATATGAAAATTTTAAGTTGGGTCTCGTTCCCCCGACACCCTGGGTGTCTGTGCAAGATTTATTATTTTTCAAAGATTACTGTTTTACTGCCATGTCTTCTCAGTACGATGCTAGTGTGAGAGTTTGAGTACGTAATTGTAAAATATACATATTTATCGCGCGACAACCTCCAATTTTTTGCTGCTATAAACGCAATATCAATGCGCACTTGTAATATGATTTGGTTCGAACGATCCATATACATATGAAAATGTTTGTTGACACTTTGATTACAAGTATGAACAGTGTACTTTTACATTTCAGTATATAACATTTGCAGTATGTAAATAATAATTGAAACTGAGTGAGCGAAATGAGCAGAGCATAGGGTTTTGCGGAATGGCCAGTCCGATATTCAGAATATATAGCCTGTAGTAAGTTGCTTAATTATATATATTTATATATTGCTTTATGTTTAGAGTGGCCTATAATAGGTTTGCCGCTAGGCTGACTACGGAGGTTTGTTATATAAGGTTTTTAGGATAATTGAGAAATTCCAGCTTCAGGTGTCTCAAGCGTTTAGGCTTGATCAACCGGACTTTATTTATATACCCACGCGGTCGTACATGGTTTTCGGTGCGCTGACTGCGACAGTGTTGCTGTCTGCAGACTAACTTGACTTAGTTCTACCTTTTAAGTTGTCTTCAAGGGTTTGTTTATGGGTCGTCGGCCAATACGATTTTAAGCATACCGTCTTGCTGTTTTCAGGTCGTTTGTCTATAAGGGTCTAAATAATACTCACAATCATGATAAAATAGTGTTTATTTTTTGGTCTTAGAGTTCCCACAATGAAGGCTGAGCTGGAGAAGTTATCTCATATGGTTATTATTTTGTGTATACCCAGATTGGAAAGCATAATAAGGACGTGACAGGGTAAAAGGCTATTATGTACTGATTTTAGCCTTAGGCTATCACATCGCATATCGATAACACCTGTAAGGACATTGTGAGCACGTATTGCTTGTCAAATATCTTTATCCAGCAACAGCGTAACGATGTTTTTGGTGTTTTCAGGTGATAGCTAAATAGTCTAGGTATCCTTAGACCTAAATATAGTCGAAGTTCGTTTATTCGGGCAGTCGCTGCTATTTACTAAAGCAAACTCAATAAATCTATAAATTTATCATTTTGTACAATTATTTTCGGGTATAGGTAGTGATAAATGTTAATGACTGAGATTCTGAAAACAAAGGAATTTGATTTATTTAGAATCCCACGACACAAACCTCGCGTATAAATGGTATCATTTGCTGTACATGTTATATCACAGAACCGGTTTCATTCTGGCAGGGGCTGCACAGATAGGGCGATGTGGTCGAATCGTGGAACATTGTGAATATCGATTAAGCCTTATCCGAAACTTGGCTCCAACTTCGATTCCGCATCTGGCGCCAGTTGCTGGATTTGGTTAGTTTTATAATTATTTCTTTTGTATAATTTTGCCGATGATTAGGGTAATCATTGAATAAAAGCATGCGTTTTCATATGCTAATAACAAGAGCCGATGATAGTCGACTCTCCTGAAGAGTGAGGCACTCTTCAGCTTTCTCATATTAACGACCGAAGTACGTCACGGTGGTTTTCGCCCTTACCCCTCATAGGGTTTCGACCCACCAGGCGTCTGGAAAAGTGATTAAACACATGGTAGGTGTTTTACAAAGTGGTTTGAAATCCTGGATTGGTGATTTAGGGGGTCGAAAACCTGGGGGTCTGAGCTTAGCGGTTCAAAAACCCGGGTGGACTATAACTCGTTGGCTCGAAAACCTGGGAGCGTTGGTCCAAGGACATGGATGGTGTGGGTGATGTTTTTGATCCACTTGGTGGTAAGGGTGAAAACGACCGCGACGTACCGCAGGTGTTAATATGGGAATACTGAAGAGTGTCACACTCTTCAGCAGAGTCGATTATCATCGGCTCTTGTTAATAATGGTTTATTGCCGGAAGCGATGTTTTAATTTATCAACCGTTAGAGACAAACTATATTATGAATGCGAGACATCGCATGCGTGATCGTTAATGCACGCATGTTTCCAGATAGGTCACTCGGATCTAAACGAAAATACAAGCGTTGTACTCGTTAATTGCAAGCTTGCGTTATGAGTAATGCGACTATCATTTCAAATGACTTCAAAATCTCTGAGCTTACATAAATGAAATAATGAAAAAAACCCTGGGCTTATGTTTTGGAGTAAAATCTTTTATTGCCTTACCCTTAGTGGCACTGTCTGTCCTTACTGTTTTGTAGGAACAGCTGAATCTGAGCCAGCTGAAATTTGAGACTTGTGTGTTTGAGTGATGTAGCAATCTGGTTATTTCTAAGTGTTGGTTGAAAATTATGTACGTTGATCCTTGAATCCGAGATCGTCCCAACAGTTAGTTCAGATTTTGTAAATCGTGATGCTACATAGGGCATTCGAGGAACATGTACATAGGTTTAGATGGTAGTATTATGCCAATAGATGGCAATGTATTAATCATTGTTACTTTAAATTTGTAGCCTTATTATCTTAGCTCAGCGAGGCTAAATTGGGCGAGTGTGGCTGGCCTGCGCCCAGTGACTGTTGCAAGGTTTTTAATTTAGCGTCAAGTCTCGGAATAATAATACATCGGCAATGCATTAATGGGAACGGGACATTGATTCTATATATGAAAACTGTAGACCCCTTTACTTTTTCTTGATGATCAAAAAGACGACAATGTTTTGAAATTTATGAAATGTCACAAAATTTAAAAATATATATATTGAAACGCCATTTATTCACTATTTAGGATATTAATGTTTGCTCTGTTTGCTGCATACCACGCAAGTACACTTGCATATTTATCGTATTCAGCCCCAACAACCTATAAACCTATTATAACACTCTGCACATCACTATATTGAAATAAGGCGTAAAATATGACTATTTTGTGTGATACATGTCGATGTCCCAAGGGAGGGATAACCGGTGTCATGATCGTCAGGTGGGGGAGGGCCGGCCTCCAGTCTCCAAGTTGATGTGCGCGGGTATATTTCCCTAATTTTGTTCAATTTTCTAAAATGTTCCCAAATTTTTGGCTATTTGCGCCTATTTTTCCCAACTTTTCTTCATTTTCGCCAATTGTCGCTAAATTTCACAGCGACAAGGGGTTTTCCGACACCTCAAGGGTAAACCCCGCTCTAACTCATCTCTTCTCCTATGAAGATCTATAATTTTTTATTCCAAAAGTTACCATTTTATCCTCCTGTAGCGTCCTATAAGTTTAACGACGTTTGCAATACGGGGTCAAAACAATGAATCCAATGCATTTATCAGAGTAGATAACCTGGTAAGTCCATCATTTACCCCATTCCTCTATAAACTTCGTGAAAACTTTAAGTTATTTTTTTAAAGCTTTGCTCACAGCACAAAAACTGTTCTTCTGACAAAAATCCATAGCAGCAAATTTGTAGATTTCGAGCGAGGATTGAGCATCCATTTTTGATTCGGTGTCTCTGTGAACAGTTATATCCTATAATGTTAAGTGATTTCACACGGCCGAAATTGGTAAAGTCTGGATGTTTGTTTTCTGAGAATTTGGGTAGGACATCGTTGGAGCAGCGTAAACAGAAAAGGATATTGCACAACTAAATAACTAAATTCTTTTTCGCGAAAATCGCGAAAGAACTGCGAAAATCTATTAATTTAGTGCGGAGTTGTGCATTCTAGAGTCAGACAGGAATTTTTTTATACAAAAGCGACATTTGAACAAACTCTCCTCGCTCTGCTTCAATGATTAACTTGTAAGTACATTGAGAGTATTGTGAAGCAAATGTAAAACACCAAAAAAACCGTTACATTTAATATATCAGTGGTATCATTGCGCAATTTGAGTAATTGTGGTTTTCAAACTTTACTATGTCAGACTATGCATTATAAGTTTGCGCTTCTTTAGTCCTACTGTGTCATAATGCAATTATTTACAAGTTATGCCGCTGAAGTCTACTGACCTAACATTATAAGTACGTGACAAACGTCATGGATTCATCCGATCACAGTCACAGCAAAACAGAATACTGTAATAGTTGTCGGAAAATGTCAAGTTTACCAGCTTTCTGTTCGTAACATGGCAAACTGGATATAATACTAAGTAGATCTTGTCGAGGCCAATTTTTTAATTCTGAGTGCATACATTCTAATATAATTGCCTGATTTGAATGAAATATCTGTATCCTTTGTGGTGTCGAAATACAGCCAAAAACTTGTTTTCTCGGACCACGTAAGGCCCGATGCGAAAATAGGTTTTGGGCGCTAACCGAAGTTCGCAAAAAGATTTCGAGCTTTCTTTTGAGCTGTCGTGGGAGACAATCGCTCGTAGCAAATTTGAACTACATGTGCCACAAGAAAAAATTCACAGACTGACAGTTCCAAATTTCACCACATGAAAGTAAGAATTCGTTGTTAACGCTCAGAATTAAACCATTTCATGGCAAGAAAGTGCTGTGAATTGTTTACCGGCACGACGACGCTTTGTGGTTCCATCTCGATAGTGCTAATAAGATCGGTCTGTTGCGACGTTTGTTACTCGGTGTCGAGACATCTTTTCAGACATATATAGATTACCGCGGCCCTTCGGGTGAGCAATGAGCTCTTGCCGAGGGAACGCTTCACCACTGTGTGAAAGTCATTCTCGTAAATATGTTTCCCAGGGTTTTGTTGTAGCAACTGACCGTTAATATTTTTGTTCAGTGCTCGCCTAGCCACCATTGCATTTACTGTCACATTAAATACTATGAGTAGACTTCAAACTATGGATTCTGGGTATACGTAAATCGAATGTATATAATAATGAAATCCGAAATTCGTTATGATTCTTACGTAAGAATTTAACAAGCGTGGCAATCCTTATCTATCCAGGTATGCTTAGTTCAGATCAAGACTGTTCACGAAATGGACGACTATATGGGTTTTGAATTTTATGTTGTACATGAAGTGACATCGGGGCGCGGCTCGACGGTAACACGGATACTTAGATACTAGAGGTCACAAAGACCGACATTTTTTGTCCCGGCTGTGCCGATTTCAATT
Organism: Trileptium ribeirensis; assembly: GCA_030248225.1. Classification (NCBI taxonomy): domain Eukaryota; kingdom Metazoa; phylum Nematoda; class Enoplea; order Enoplida; family Thoracostomopsidae; genus Trileptium; species Trileptium ribeirensis. The sequence continues at coordinate 13,565 of JASANE010002550.1, read as the reverse complement.
AGAGGTCTGCTTGTATGCCTGCCGGATCAGCGCTTAATAAAAATTGGACCCGGTTGTAATCGGATGTACGGTAATACATTGTTTCAGTGTTTTTCGTACACACCTACGTGGCATCTATCAAGTATATAAATCTTAAATTATGACGCTGACGCATGTTATGAAACTTTAATATTATAGGTTCTCCCGAGGAAGAAAAAACGCGTCTTCTGGATTTAACCAAATACGGATTGAATCATGGAGAAGCCGTGTCTCGTATTGCGCTAGGCGCCGAATGCAGTATTAATCGCATATCACGCAGCATTCAAATGCGATCTAGCCAATCAAAGATCGGTCATCGAAATGTCCAAAAGTGTCTTATCTTGCTTGCAAAGTAAATCTCGTTGCAATGTATCGATTTCGAGTTGTAAATATTTTGCATGCACTTAGCATGATACCATAGAACTGGGCTCTTTAAACTGGGGGGGGTTGCGGTCGTGGCATTTTCAAGTGCCTCCTGGCAAAAAACTAGTACCCCGATTCGTGCACCCTGGCAAAATTTTGGGCTACCCCGATTCATCGACTTTTAGCAAATTTTTTTGTTTCAACATCCTTAAAGTACATAAAATTTGATCAAAATTTGTACTAAAATTGAGACCTGAAGCCAAAAATTTTGCAAATGTCGACAAAATTTGCTTCAAAATCGCTTTTCTCACGATTAAAACCGTTTTGGCAGTGTTTCTGACATGATTTTAACAGTTTTCTCTTGGCAAAATTCCCCTGGCAAAATCTGGCTCGCTCGGTTCATACCTACTGACAAAATTTTCAGCGAATGGAGAGGCCAGTTTAATGTTGATTAAAAATTAAACAAATACTATGCGTAGCAGTTTTTCAACCTTTAAACATTTTTATACACATGACTAAAAATAGTGAGAAACAGAGATTTTAGAACTTCGGAGAGTGCATTAGGTCCTACATTCTGAGACCTCAGCAAACCCGAACCGACATTCCTTTTTTAAGTTATCAATGTAAAAAGCGGCAGTGCTGGCCATGTGATTTTATAAAAGAGTGAATTTTGATTGTATACACAAGGCCAAGTTATGCATAAAGAAATTATTTAAGGATATATTTACAGAGAAGTGTCCCATAAGCAATTTTAAACCTTTTTATAAATGAATTAATCGGCATTTTTTGTAAAACGTTCAACAAGTTTTTGTTGCCGCAGTAAATCAAATTTGGATAGCTTGGCGTAGATTACAAATTAATACCTCTGGCTAGCTTACAGAGTTATTCGGAAGTTTTAAGGGTCGAAGCCCTTGTGCCGAGCAACGGCCCACGTAGTGTTGGGCAAAGTCCGTAAAAGCCGTCGGATAAGGATTTTCTTGAACGGCAAATAACGGCCGCGACAGCCGTCGGCCGACTGTTAACAACAATTCTCTGCCGTTGACGCTTGCGAAAGTCATCTGACGACGGTCTTTGGAAGTTGGCTAGTCGATACAGTTTTCGGTCGTCAGTGGCCACAAAATCAGGTTGCCAAGGGGCGAAAGATTGTGCTGGCTTCGAACGCCGTTCGCCGGCCGTTTTGGGTCATGCGCTAGCCGTTATCAATTTCTACCAAACAACCGCAGAAACCTTTGGCGTGCCAGCCTATGTCTGCTGCGTACTGATGTATACCAAGTGCACTAAACCAGACTACCGACGCTTTTTGATGCCGGGTTTTTTATTTTTTTCAGAATAAGGAACTTTCATTTGCACGAACTGTTTTAAAATTGTTATTCATAATAAACATCTTTGGTTTACAAATTACTGTGGTAGTTTGTGCTATTTAGATACATATATCGGTTGAGCTCTGAAAAGGCGTCCAGTGCTGCCCATATTGTTATGTACATATATTAGTGTATACGTTTGTTAAACTAATAATATTGATGATCAATGATGACTTGAAAGAGCCATTATCCAACACTAAATATTATAGTACCACTCGTCTATCGTTGCGTAGTGTAGAATACAGGCACTTAGCCAGTGTTATATTTTAGGGAGAACAAGTCAACTCTAGGGTGGGGGCAAGCCGATTTCAAGGGGTGCCAAAATTTCATATTTATAAAATTTTTCATTACGTAAAGTTAACACTGCGTTTGCGAAAGTAAAAATAGAGAAAATATTTGTATTAAAAAGACTGGTAAACAGAGGAAACAAATTCAATTCAAAATCTACCCGTTGTAGTTGGTAGTTACAAATGAAAATCCACTCCGCAGATTATGAATATGAAATTGATATTTTTCAATTGTTTTCTCAAGAAAAGTCAACACAACCTCAAAGGGCGCAGCCCCTGCACCTCGCCCGCCCCCACTCCCCCCTGGCTACGTGCCTGGTTGAATACGGAACTGCAGTCGAAGGAGGCTGGATTGATCGTTTGTAAAATATTCGATGGAAAATAGCGCAAGTTTTCGAACAAATTGCTTAACAGCCTTTTATATTTGTATCGTAGAAAAGTTTTTTGACTGTCGGCCAGTGGTTATTACCCGTCCGCCAGTCCAAATTTTATGAACAGGCCGACGTTCGCCCATGTGGCTTTAAACCCGGTAATTTTTCGATACTACCGCATGCAGCGTACACCGAGTCAAATTGCTTTGCAAGATACAGTGGGCGGATCCGTCGCTTTGCACGTGGAAACTGAAACGAAAGCTTTTTGAAATAAGCAAATTTTATAGATTTTCGTATGACTTCAATTCGTTGTTGTGTCAAACTTTAGTTTGTGACTTTGTCGTTGTGTTTCGACAATATGCATCACTACTTAGTGTATCATGAGCTGCGATATATCATATGATAGTCGCTTTGTGTTTGCGATATTGCACACAAAATTTCTACAATTCATGCAATGAAGTTTACTCTACTTAGCAATGTATTTCTCTAAGGAAAACTGCAATACACAGCAGGGTAACAGACGCGCGGGGTGGCTGAAGAATATATTTTGACTTATTGAAGTACTATAATAAAATTTTTATTTGTTGGATTGCAGAACTTATGTCACCAACGAAGACATGATTCATTGGTCGAAGCTTTCTTGTTTATTATCTGTTATGTCACCGAATTCGGCTTCGCTGTCTAAGTTCTCCAACTACTCGACGTCTCATTTTATGGTTGGTCAATTAGCTGCAACATCCACTTACAAATCAAATCATAAACCGTAAGTTAATCCAAATCTGGTTCGTTTTGTAGAGCTGTTCTCTATAAAATGATACATAAAGCGTTTACTCTTCAGCAAATCAACCTCTAAGTAGACGCACATATTGTACCGTTTTTGTTATTTACGTTGTAGGCGTGGGTCAAAATGGGTTTTCAATGGGTCATGACACCCAAAGTATGCTAAATTAGTCGTATCCCAATAAGCACTCCTGCTATATGGATGATATTGATCTCGTTTTGTAGCGAAGTGTAGGCCCTGCGTATCTATCGCCTGTTGCTATTGTGGTTTCATACGCTGCATGGTGGGGTTAAAGTGAAATTTAAACGGGCCTATAAGAAACTAAATACTCGATACCCGGTCATATATCTCCTCCACTATCGACACATCGTTAAATGATATTCGACTCATGCTGTAAGTCGATGCTCTATATAGCTATTCACGCTGGATTGGCATTGTGGTTATCTAAGCTCCAGTGTTGCTTTAAAATTGTTTTAAATTGGCCCGTGAGAGCTCCACTTTTTCAATGACAGAATGCTATGGTACAGTTTAGTGAGGGCTGAGATAAATTACATATTCAGCACTCAGAAATCATCACCTTGGCGATGAGATAAGATACTAGCATATAACCTTCCTAAACGCAATCCTACAATTGTATTTTGTGTAGTTAAATTTGAATGATGTTACTTTCAGGTAGGCCGTGTTCACATTGCATCCGATCTAAATTGTGTTCACATAGCTTCCGATTCGGCCCGAGACGACTAAATCTTGTACCTACCTTACGCACGTGTATGTATATGTATTTAGTTTTCACAGTATCTCATCCGATTCGGTCCGAAAAAATTGTGCATGCTATTTCGGATGGGATCGGATCAAATGGGAAGTGCACACCTGTATATAACACACGCCCGGTTTGGATCGGACGCATTGTGAACACGCCCTGAGTTGCCCATAGATATAGGAGTTTCTCGGCGTGCTGTCGTCGTTGGATAATGTTTTCAAAATATTGTGATATTAAGTGTTGTGTAGTTTCTTTACACTTGCCATTCTATACAATCAGGACTTTGGATACAAACAGCATTGGCTAGAAGAAGTGTGGCAGTGTGCAATATTTATATATAAGATGTAACTATTTTCATAAAGCTGTTAGTTTAATTAATACAAAATTGCTTATTTTTGCAAATTTAGCACACTAAGTCTCAAGTATATATAGTTGGAAATTTAAAAACTTTATTTTTTAGCATTTCATTGAAAAAGCCTGGTATTACCTAATAGATTGAATGAATTGGTAATTGAATCGAATGTCACTACAATATTTTGGCACATTTTGAAATCATTATTATATTACTATAAAATTTCAAATGTTGCTGTAAAATGTTTACTAAACATACAATGGTTGTATAAGCCAGCAGTCGCTGTACTTGCTTTTATTATTTTATCTTTTTCGAATGGACTCGAACCCTAGCCGCTCGTTAAACTACAGATGTATCTGTTTCAGAACCCACTGGTGTTTTGATTTTGCTCTGCACGCCAACGTGATTCCTCTAGTAAGAAACGACTAATTCCTTGTCCCTAAGCAACGTAGTGCCTAGTCTTTTGTCGACAGCTCGTGTGGCTGGCACTTTAAGCTTTAAATAAATAATTATCGTATATATATTTTCAAGCAGTATTTAATATAAATGTGGAAATACTTTTTTCAGAACTTGCAGCGATTTGCTCAATAAAAGCTCATTTTATCAAAATTTGAACTTCACCGTTATCAAGAGAATCAAAATCGTTATTAAGTCATGACAACAATAATTATTACTCTACTGAATCATAAGCATAAATGCGCCTTGTTTTCTACTTCTGAATCACTTTTATACTTTCATGGTTGTCTTGACAATTACTGAACGCTGCACGGAGTCAGAAAAGATTTACTGGGTCAATTTCTCCGTTTTTTATGTACGTGTGATATATATCTAGCCATCATGAAAAATAATTGTAAACCCAGTCTAGACTTCAAGGTACAACTAAATTGATAAAATGTCAAAAATTTACGACTTTGTTGTCAAAATTTATTATCTATAACCGCATGCAGCACCTCACATGGGTAAAGGATATACTCTATGTATTCTTAATTTTTATAAACAATGAATGATACCAATTTGTTTAGTCAAGAAATAGGCTAGTTTTCCATTAAAGATTTAACCACCGACTTAGTTTGTGTATCATGGAATGTACCACAAACTCAAGTTGGCACCAATGGTTGAACCAGGATTGTAAGTGTAAAAGCGGTGTACGCGAACCACTGAACTATCTATGAGCTATTACTCGGTTCTTTAAAGATCTTCGCAAAGTAAACGAATAACAACGTACATCATGCGACAAACTCAGTTAATACATCAGTTTACATGTGAGCTGTCCACATTGTGGACAGCGGTCGTTAAAGGGTTAACTGAATTAATTTCATAAAATATTTGTTTGTACGCACGTTGTTGTGCAGCGTTCACAGAGATGTATATATGCCTTCACTGCACATTGTGTCAAAACATTTAAAAAACTGCTACAGCAACTGTCATTTTTAGAAAAACTGCTGCAAAAACTGTGCCACTTTAAAAATTGCAATAGAAATTCGGTCACTTTTAGAAAAATAGATTATTCTTTTACCTTGCAAGGTTCCTTAAGGAACTGAGCAACAGGTCGTTGGTTTCATTAAGCCGCTTTCACACGCACAGCCCAGGTTCGATACCTGCTTCCATCCTGAGTTTGTGAAACATTCCAGGATACACAAATTAATTCGATCTTTAAAAAGGGATAATCAAAAATTACCGTATTACCTGATTAATTGGCTAAATAACCTTTTATAAACTCATCATTCGTCCCCGAACAGCATCTCCACTTCCTTTTGTTTTATCTTATCGATAACACCAGGTTCTGGGTTTGGTTTCAGTTAAAAATTAAAGCGCCGTTTGCTGCTAATCACGATATACATACCACAATGCGGTAATGATATTTGTTGATGGTCTAAGATATTGGATAGCAATATAACTTGTAGCAGCATATAAATATACTACACGTCTTGGTCGCCGATTTTTCAACTGCCGAAAAATTGGGACTTCACTGTTTGAAAAACAAACAAAAAGGGTAAAATCAAAAACTAAACTCAGAATCCGAGATCGTTTTGCTTAGATGTAATGAATTCATCAATGTATTAACATCTACAAAATATAATTCAGAAAACGAATAGAAAATTCGTTTGGACCGTCGCCGTCGCACCTTTAGCTTGGATGTGGACAAACGTACTAAAAGGCACAACAAAAGAACTATATGTTTGGCAATCTTTTATGCTTCCTTTTATAAAGCCGTGGATTTGATACAAAAGTTGCAATTTTCTCGAATTTAATGCACTAAATTAAAGGCCCAACGGTAATAAAACTACTGCGCAGCCAAATTACAAAATGTTAGTTGTGGTGTAGTGCATTCGAATCTTTGTATCTAGTATGCACAGCATGTGCAGTGTCCTAGTCTAAACTCGTTACACCATGGACACAAATCTTTGAATGCCCGACACACCCTGCTACAATAGTATATATTTGTCTATGACAGGATAATTGGTCTCGACCTTGAACGACGCGTTGTCGATTGGAGCAGAATTACATTCACAGAGTGGTCGGCTGATATCGGATACCATTTGGAATTAAACGTAAACATAAAGGTTCTCGCACTATATCTGAACGGCGGAGAATTCGATGTTGTGTCTTCTCTTATTGTGGATGGAGCATTAAAGGCATGTTTTGTCTCATTATGCCAAATACAATCTACTAGGTGATATTATAAGCTCGATGTACGCTATGGTACATTGAGTTTGTCTTTAGGTTATCCACCTTAGCAGAAACGTCAATTCTACAACTTCTGAATCCCTTGAAATCAAAATGGAACTGTAGCATCACGACTTTGAATGTAACTATATAGTGGATCAATGCATATTATATATGTGTCACATATTAGTTAATTACGTTTGAATACTCAAAATGAGCAATAGATATTTTGCGCCTTCAGCGCAAAAAATGTATTTTTTAGGAAAATATCCTAGAAGATTTTGCGAAATTAATCTTAGTGGGGTCCGCCGGCCGCACTGGATACCAGCCTTGAAAATCTTATGGAGAGGATACCAGCCGGAAAGTTCCTATCCGGCTGGTAAACCGGCGGGATGCTTAGCGGCTCGCCGGCCAGGCAGCCGGCGGCCGGCCACAAAATTTCACGGGCGCCCAATGAAAAATCCGGCCGGTGTCCAACACTACAGCTATATACATACACGCCGGCAGGGTGGGGTAGGAGGGTAACCCCCCTGAGGCCGAAAACCCAGGGGGGTAGCCCACCCTGGGGTTGGGCAGCACCCCCCCCCCCCACCCGAAGGGGGCTTGCCGGCTCGACCAGTTTTGCAGTAGTTCCTTAGTGCAAAACGTTGCGCAAATTGCGCCTGCTTGTTGCTGGAGGTGCATGTGCGGCCGTAAATTTGTGGAAAGCTTTTTTGTTCACGACGTCATTCTCTGAAGTAAAAGTTAATCAATCAATAATTATATATACTAACTAGATATTTAGACATTGAATGTCTGCTATGGTCCACGGTGGATTAAAAAAATTATGGCTGCTAAGACCAAAAAATGTCCTCACGACAGACCCTTCCCCCTAGGAAAATTTGACCGGCCAGGGGGGTTACCCCCCTGGGATGGCCGCGACCGCTCCCCCGTGGGGGCCTCTACCCCCTGGCATGACCGACCGCCGGCATGTATGGCTATACATAAAAAGAGCCGAGCCAAGATCCTAACTTCTCACCTCTTCCTTGGGTGTACTGTACGTGAAAGTTACTAGTTAATAGTCGCTTAACAATAAGTAGTAATTGCCTGATATATATATTACATATAAGGTAACAATGCTATAATGTAACATGTGAAATGCATGTTTATTCATGTAAAATGTTGAAATTAAAATTAAATTATATATATGAAAAAATTAAAATATATATTTATTTAAATCAAGCCGTGTTATTAAGCTTTGGAAACTAGCACGTAATATGCATTTTGAGTGCTTTCCTTAATAATTTGGCAGTCGTCATATGTTTCTGTGGCTATTATAACGGTTAGACTTTTGAAAAAATGTGTGGCAATAACATTTGTATTAAAACGTATTCCGAAACACGTAGTGATCATGAACATAAATTTTTCAAACCTTGGTCCAAAATTTCACATGAGTAAACATATACATTTCACATGTTACATCGTAGCATTGTTACCTTGTATTATTTCTTTATGTGGTTACGAGATACACTTGAGGTTCAGAGTTGAATTAGTGTGAAAAAAATAATGATAAAACTTCAATACAACTGAGAATTTCGGCTCTAGGCTTGGCTTAGCTACAAAGCGGAGCCAGAGCGCAAGATATGTATGGAGAGTGGGATCTAGTACATACGGAAAATCTGGGTTCAGATCTTAAAACCTTTTTTAAAATAAAAGATAGTTTAACAAGTGATGCCAAAAGCAAGAACTGACACGTATAATATGCAGTAAACCTGTAGGCAGTCCCAAGGCGTCGCATCTTCTCGAGGCGCTGCACCCCCCGCAGCGGCGTATCGCACCGACGCACCGCACCGAACCCCCGCCCCTTCGAAGCGCCGTATCGTTCCGAGGCGCAGCACCCCCTGAAGTGCCGTATCGCCCCGAGGCGCCACCACCCGTACCCCGCAACCAAGGCTCCGCAGCCTCGCCTCTATACCGGGATTCCGCACTCCCATCCCCGCGAGGCCGCGCCTTCCACTCCGAAGCGCCGCAGCCTCTCCCGAGGCACCGCCTCCACCAAGAGGCGCCGCAGCACCCCCTCGCTAGCCGCGGCAGCACCCTCTCGCCGAGGCGCCAGCCGCAACATTCCCCGCGAAGGGTCGCGCATCCCCCACTGAACGCCTTACCCTTCACCCACACCGCAGCATTCTTCCTGCGGGACCAAACCGCCGAAGCGACGCCCCTTCCTGTGAAGCCGCACCCACCCCCATCACCTTCGCGGTGCCGCCGCCCAAACGCCGCCTCTTGCCCCCCGAGGTAACGCCCGCCCTACCTCCTCCCACGAGAATGCGTTTGCGGAATATAACGCGGCTTCATAAATAAATCCTTATTCAGTCAAGACAGTGTATTTAAAATTTAATGCGCTCCGTTCGTAAATCTTATGCCGCCTGGGATGAAATAATAAAAATTAATAACCAACGTCGGCTTTTTCTGATACTGACCAAACTTTACATCTTAAAAAGATATATCTGTAAAATAAAGTAAGCGCCGGTTTTCAAAAATCCCAGATAACTTCGATAAAAAATTGCCAGTATTGGCATAAAACATGCTAGGGACACTGCCTGGTTCTTATAATATTTTCTTTCGACTGTTTTCTTAGTGTACAGTAAAGTAAGATTAAAAGGTGTGTAAGTGGCTATATTGTAACCCTAGAAAGACTTAACTAAAATTGTTCGAATTAAGACGTAGTTACTTGCAAGAACTTTTCGTAACTGCTAACAGGACAGTAAATGCATATAAACAAAAATATAACGGTTTTAACTCGGGCAAATGTGGACTCCGCGGTTTTAAAATGTGCTGAAAATGGCCGCCACTCTTCTCTATTTCTTGACCCATAATGCTTGATTTGAACTGTATCATACAATAATAAACTGCTGCGGCTATAATGTTTGATTTAATCCTGCTCGCATAGACATTGACAGTTTCATTCATCGTTTATGCTTTTTACATCAAAATATATTTTTCAAACAAGAATTCCTGATATCCATTATTGCGGATGCGACACTTTGGTTCTTTAGCCACAGCTATATATAATACGAGTGACACTTTGATCTGTGTAAAACTTTTAGTTTCGTGTAAATTTTATGTCTACGAATTATTGTCTTGGGTGGGACAACAACGTGTTACTTAGCTTGGGTTTTTTGTTTCAGTGCAAAGAGTCTACTTTTTAAACCCTCTTTTATGCGCTGATTAGCCTATTGATTTAATCATTTTTATAACCATTTAGTTTTTTTATTTTCTGACCTTTTATAAAACACTAAAATAACGTCGCAGTATGCCTAGAATTAAACAATATCTAAGACTGAAACAGCTGATGCTTTAGGTTAACTATGAACTAGCTGGCCTGATTCGAAATCCGGCAGTAGTGCATAAAACTAAATGTAAATGAAGCACAAACCCTGTGTTAGTCTAAGTATATTATGATTATTCAACAACGCTGCCTCATATTTTTCTTTGGAAGAAAAAATTCCCAGCTGCATGTTAAGCTCATTGGACTTCTTGTAAGGCCGCTTAATTTTAATTATAGGTAAGGTTACTTTGCTGTTCCCAGGGTCGTCGCCAGGAAATTTCAATTGGGGGATGTGGCGTTACTCATTGTGGGGGATTAACTCAACATAATCTGACAGTTGCTTGTTAAAGCGAATCTTTTTTGATTTGCAAACTTAGGAGGCACCATCTAGAACTAGTGGCACGGCCTCCATGTTCCGTCAAGGCGACGTCCCTAATGGCTTCGAAGCTAATTTATAGTAGTTATTTGATGTACATAGGATATCGAACATTTGATAGTGGGTCTTTCGATATGGTCAGGTGAAGAAAATCACAATTATCGCGCGATATCCACTTGGTTCTACCAGCTCCGCCACCAAGGATTCGAGCTTATCTGTACGAATGTTCACAGCAACGCCGATGGGACGTCTAATAACTACAGGGAATTACACTGGTCCCGAAAGCGATAGCTGTACACAATGTTGTGATATCTGCTATACGTGGAGGGGTGTCACTTGATGCGGTTACCGTCATGGCGAACGTAATATGTCTCGCCAGGATCCGGCATGGGAAACTCACCTATACAGAAAATAGAATTTGATGTGTTGTGAAACAGCGAACGTGTGGTGTGTGGCAAAGCATGGAATTTATATCTGCGACGAACTAACGCACATGGTGCCACATGACACGGTTGCAGCTTTGGCTTGCTTAATACATCTCACCCGGATGATGCCACAGAACACTATTGCAGTCATGGATTTACGTAATATATCTCACCCGGATCTGGCGTACGAAACTCATCCTGTTACAAAATGAGACTTGATGTGTCATGACAACGAAGTGACAGTCGTGAAAAATCAACGCGTTATGGGACTATAGAAAGTGTCGTATTACCGCCATACGAGAAAAGAGTATTATCGTTGCGTCTTTACCCTAGATGCATGCAAACAATTCAACAAAAAATTATGATCCTTTTCAGCTTAACGGCATAAAGGCTTTCAGACGACAGAAATTTCACAAAATTTTGTTTATCATTTTTGAATAAATTTATCCAGTTTTAACCAAATATAGATTATCGTGTTCCCTAGCTGCAGCATACAGTGCTAAAACAATTTATTTACATATATAACTCTATTGGGGGTATTGGCGGAACTTCTTCAATTTTTACCATTGGCTGTGATAATAGCGAGGCACTTACAGGCAAAACAATTTGCCTGTATCTCTTTCCACTGACAAAAAGATGTTGACCAATACCCATTTTGTTGGTCATAATCAGTTCAGATTATGTTACTACATGTCTTCTTGTAAGTGGTACCTTAGTGCGTTAAACTTTTCATAGTGTTCATGGCATAAACCAAATTACTATTAGTGTAATAACGGTGACGCAGCTGCATGGCGCAACTTCCTAACACCATGCCCATACGACCCCGGCTATCATAACCTCAAGGGTGGACCCTAAGTTTTGCAATTTAGTCACTTCTCTTGGTCAGACCCAAGAAGCTATGGAGTTTAGCAGGCCGCAGGCGCGCTTCACGGGGTGTGTTCGGACCCCGCCCGATTGCTTGCGCTCTAGTAGCGGGGTATGATTGCTGAGGTCCCCCAGGGAGGTTGACACCGAAACCTGCTGACAGGTCATAATGTCAAACCGATATTCCCTGTCCTAATCTAATGGAAGTTGATTTGTCTAGCGAATTTGCAATGAAACGCATGATAATTTAGGTTTTGCAGAAGGAAATTTGAGTTGCACCTAGTTTATCCCTAGTCGAACACTTTATTCGGTGTAGCCTATGTGGCCCCCACAGGGTTCCGACATTCCCTGAGAGTTTAACGTCGGATTATTTCTTTTGTAATACGGTAACTTGACTGTATTAATGTCTAGTGATAAGGTTTTCCTATTAAATTTGATCTCTGGCGTGAGTGTGATTATTACACGAGGGAGTTCAATAGATAGTTTTGCGGACCATTCTCGCTGCACTGTCAGGACACGAATATATCTTTATTGGCGGCGGACCGCTCGTGTCAGGGCTTGGGGTATTTTCGTCCGCAAGCCGTGGCACGAAGGGTCGGCCCGTCCATTTGGACGTCCTTATCACGCGGGAGATAAACAACACGGGACACGTCAAATGATTTTCAAGATTTATTTCTAAAGTATAATACAGCATCAAAACGTACACGTGTAACTGAGGCATCATCCGAATCAATAAAGATTGACATCGTCGTGTCCGTTCATTCCCTCGTCTAGGTCCACAAAGGAAGCGGGGCGATGCATGCGAATGCGTTCCCGGAAATACCGGACCAAAATCTGAACCCGAGGCGTCCGCGGTGGAACGTTGACTTAAATCAGCTATAGCTCGGGTTACGTGTTCTGGCGTGCTTCGAAATTCGCTCTTGATAACGCGCGGCGTTATACTCACTTAGAAGACTGTGCGGGGATGGGGAGGCATCATTGTCATCGAGTGGCTTCCATAGAGGAGGGGCATGAATCGGGGCACTAGTATGAACGCGGCTATACGGTGAAAGTCAAGGCATGATTACATTACGGAAATTACTATGGTACAAGTCATTACGCAGCGATGGATCACCAATTAACTCCAAGGCCGGCAGCCGAGTACTAATAATCGTTGCATTGCAAGTAAGGTACCATCATAATAATCGATAACAAAAACTCCGTCCGGCGTGCCTTCCTTGCTCATTAAATCCTGGCCAACGTCCTTATCGAGTCTCTCGCAGCGTTTTGTCCTTAAAACAAACTTTTACACTAATTTCGAACTGCTTATGTCGTGTCTCCATTTCTCCAGCCGCGGGTTAAGTATCCCGAGTCCCTGAAATTCACGGGGGATTAGCACACTTGGGCAATTTCTTAGGCGACCAGGGTCGCTGTTCTGGTCGTTTCAAGGGGGCGTTTGCGCCCATTCTATAATAGGGACCAGGTTCGCGCCGGGGGCGTGTATATGGTCCTAACGTATGGGGAGCACAGGGCATTCCGCCCTCGGACGCGTCCGCGTCCCTTCTTTGGCTGTTGTTTCTTTGTTTGGTTCCTTGCTCTTTTCTTTTCTTACTTTGTTTCTTTTGTTTCCTGTGTGGCCGTTGTCCTGGTCGTA